>VZTY01017274.1:71394-88602 GCA_013400935.1 Turnix velox
ATTGTTATGTGACTTTGTGAAAGACTCGTAACCTGTCTCTATCTCCCTTTCTGTTACTGGGAAACCTGTAAGTAATACTTTTCTCACCATGGCTCCTATGGCTTTATTGAGGCTTAACTAGTAGATTATAGAATCACAGAATGTTGGGGAGTGGAAGGGACCTCAAGAGACCATCGAGTACCATCCCCCTGCAGGAGCAGGAAACACCAAGATCAGGTCACATGAGAAGGCATCCAGGTGGGGTTTGAATGTCTCCAGAGCAGGAGACCCCACACCCTCTCTGGGCAGCCTGTGTCACTCTTCTCTCACTCTCACCCTGACAAAGTTTTTTCTCATATTTCTGTGTTCCAGCTTGCACACATTGTCCCTTGTTCTTCCATTCAGTGTCACTGAGAAGAATCTGGCTCCATCCTCCTGACACTTACCCTTTCCATATTTATAGACATGACTGAGGTTGCCCCTCAGTCTCCTCCAAGCTGAAGAGACCCAGCTCCCTCAGCCTTTCCTCCGAAGGGTGATTCTCCAACCCCTTCATCATCTCTGCACTGGACTCCCTCCAGCACTTCCCTATCCTTATTCAACTGAGGGTCCCAGAATTGGACACAATACTCCAAATGTGGTCTCACCACGGCAGAGCAGAGGGGGAGGAGAGCCTCTCTCCACCTACTGACCTTGTCCCTTCTAATACACCTCAGGATGCCATTGGTCTTCTTGGCCACAAGAGCCCATTGCTGGGTCATGGTCTACCAGGACCGTGTTGTCTACCAGGACCCTCAGGTCCCCTTCCCCTACACTGCTCTCTAGATGCCCTCAAAACATGGAGAAAAAAACTTTGCAGTGTTTTTCAGTGAATTGCAGTGATGTGCTTAGTTGTGCTGGATGCCCATGAGCTCACCCTTCTGAGAGTGTTCCCTATTTGCTTCCAGGTGCCTTCTTCTCACTGCATTTACGAAAACTCATAGGTGAATTTTGGATGTTGAATACTGTGAAAGATTATCTGCATATCTTATGATACCCATATATGCTAGAAGATTAATGGTTAATCCCAAATCTAGCAGAGGTGGTCTTTTTTCTTCCATATGGTAAAATCAAAGTTAAGATGAATTTCCTTGGAAGAGACCAAGCAATTGGATCACCAACTTACATGGAACTCCTTGTACCGTTGTCAGTCCCTTTGCTGTTGTTGCATCCCCCTGTTTATCCCAAAGCATAATCCCATCTGCCTCCCATCTCTGCACACCCCTTTGTGTTGCTGATTTTGGAGCATGAGTACAAGTGTTTGGATCCCTACAACTGTGATTCTGTGATTCAGGGATCAGCAGTTACCATCTTGTATGAAGCAGAGAAAGTATCTATGTAAGTAATTAATGTTTACCAACTGTCTGTTTCCCAGCATCTCTTCTTGACACTGATTGTAGAAAGCACAGGAATGCATTGAGGTTTTCAATTTTGTCTTGCTGCTGCTTTCAGGGAGTGGCTGGTTTCTTTAATAGGAGAATAAAAAGAGGAGGAGGGTTCATCAAATGCTCCAGGGTGCTCTTCCACCGTAGAAGAAAGACTCCAAACACACCAAAAGACACCAGTGTAGTACCTTGTGGAACTTGCTGTGAAGTAATTTAAGAATAGTCCTTTGCATATTTGCCTAAAGATTTTGTAAAAAAGGTTTGCCTCAGGAGGAGACCTGTGCGATGATCACCACTAACTGTGGTGTGTATGAAATTGTTCTTGCTTTCTATGTCTGAAGGAGGAAGAATGGCATTGCTAATATTACCCATGCACTAAGAGGGGTGGAAATGATGACTTCTTATGGTAACCACTTTGCAGGGTTTCTCTATAAAAAAAAAAAATGTAAAAAGTCAAGCCCAGTATCCTGTCTCAAACAGCAACCATATGTCTAAACCATTTAATATCAAATCAGACACAGTCATTTTAAATTCAGTCAGAGCATTCTGAGGAAATGGAAACATCCTTCCTCTTTTATGAAGCCATTATTTTAATTCCTTCTGTGTTGGTTCTTTTAGCACATTCAGAGGCTCTCTGATGTTCAAGATTAAATTAATAGGATTCCCCCTGCTGTTTCTGTTGAATTCAGTTAATATAATGAGTTTATTATTGAATTAAACAAAATAAAGCCTGCCATGTGGCAGAAATACCATTGAGATCCCATGTTTTCCACTGAATAACTAGTATCTGTACTGTGGGGCTGTAGCTTAAATGGTGGAGAGTATGTGGCTGTCAGACATGTTGAATACTTTTCAGAAGAACATTGTTTGGACACACAGTCAATCATAAAAGCAATGTGCCTGGGACACAGAAACAAGTAGCTTTATCTCTAGTACAGTAANTAGTCGCTGACACATCTCTGTACATTACGGTTCCTTTGTATGAAATTGTTCTTGCTTTCTATGTCTGAAGGAGGAAGAATGGCATTGCTAATATTACCCATGCACTAAGAGGGGTGGAAATGATGACTTCTTATGGTAACCACTTTGCAGGGTTTCTCTATAAAAAAAAAAAATGTAAAAAGTCAAGCCCAGTATCCTGTCTCAAACAGCAACCATATGTCTAAACCATTTAATATCAAATCAGACACAGTCATTTTAAATTCAGTCAGAGCATTCTGAGGAAATGGAAACATCCTTCCTCTTTTATGAAGCCATTATTTTAATTCCTTCTGTGTTGGTTCTTTTAGCACATTCAGAGGCTCTCTGATGTTCAAGATTAAATTAATAGGATTCCCCCTGCTGTTTCTGTTGAATTCAGTTAATATAATGAGTTTATTATTGAATTAAACAAAATAAAGCCTGCCATGTGGCAGAAATACCATTGAGATCCCATGTTTTCCACTGAATAACTAGTATCTGTACTGTGGGGCTGTAGCTTAAATGGTGGAGAGTATGTGGCTGTCAGACATGTTGAATACTTTTCAGAAGAACATTGTTTGGACACACAGTCAATCATAAAAGCAATGTGCCTGGGACACAGAAACAAGTAGCTTTATCTCTAGTACAGTAAATTAATTTCCGTGTGATTTCTTACTTTACCTATATATGCTTTAACATTCTCAAGGTGTTTCCATGACTGGGATAATGTGTATTATCTTTCTAGATGCTAAACCCAAATTTTCACAATTAGGGCTGAGACTGGTGGCTCACTGACACTGTTCATTCTGATGTCCATGATAACACAGATGTGCTCTGAGAAGGGACTGAGCGAGCCTTGCCTCCTGTCTCCACTGCCATCCCTCCACTGCAATTCTACCACATCATGAGCAAATTTTGTGTCTCTGCTTTTTTCTTTTTCCATTTAGATTGTTTTAGTTTACCATTTGTTACTCATCTGCTCATAATTCTCATTTTCCATAACTTCTCTCATGGCTTTTATTTTATGTGTACATGTCTACTCTTCTGACCAAACACAACAACTAGATAAAAATTAAATGTTTGGCTAGTCTCACATTGGATCAAGTATTAGAGCACTGAAGTGCTGGGATGGTATCCATCGGTGAATGCAGGATTGTACCAAGGGAGTGTCACTAGGGGACATTATATTTAGTTTTTTCTTAATTTCATTTTATGGAATCTTATTCTTTTTCTCTGCCTTTATTTTCTTTTTCTATGATGTACCTGTAAGAACTGCAAATATTTTTAGCTTTCAGTCTTGTCCAGACATGGAAGAATACATCAAGCAAAGTGTGGCCAGCAGGTCAAGAGAGGTGATTTGGCCCCTCTACTTGGCTCTGATGAGGACCCAGCTGAAGTTACTGTGTCAAGTTCTGGAGCCTGCAACATAAGAAGGACATTGGGCTGTTGGAGCAGGTCCAGAGGAGGCCATGAAGATGATCAGAGGGCTGGAGGCTCCTCCCTTCTGAGGACTGGCTGAAGGAGTTGGGGTTCAACCTGGAGAAGGGAAGGCTCAGGGGGGATCTCAGAGTAGCTTCTGAATACCTGAAGGGGGCTACAGAAAGGCTGGGGTAGGACTTTCTAATCATGGAATAATAGAATCATAGAATGATTTGGGTTGGAAGGGATCTTAAAGATCATCTAGTTCCAACCCCCCTGCCACGGGCAGAGACATTCTGCACTAGATCAGGTTGCTAAGAGCCACAGCAAGCTTGGCCTTGAATATCTCCAGGGACTACCTCGCTGGGCAACCTGTTCCAGTGTCTCACCACCCTTTTGGTAAACACTCAAGTCCTTCCATTTTTCCCCCCAGTTTGCCTCAAGAGAGGTTCCACATACACTTCTTTTCTCCTATCTTCTGCCTCTGCCCCACACCAACCCTTTTCTCCCAAATCCCACAAACCTGAGCTCCACTGGAGACTCCTCCCCTCCCCAGCTGTTCCAAATTAGACTCCTCCACCCCCTCTCCTATTTAACACCAGTTGGGCAGGGCAGCAGCCACCATTTGCCTTCTGCCCATGGGCTCTGAGGGGTAAAGTAAAGTGCCTGGCAAGAACATAAAGTAGATAAACAATGTTGCATACTTGCTCCTCTTACTTTTGCAGAAGTTCTCCTTCATGTACTGTAACAGCATTTATATGTCAAAAGACCTTTTCCATTTTGCTCCATAAAGTATGAGAGAGCTTAAAGCCAAGAATATAAGAAATTATACTTTGTAATATTTGCCTCACTGTTTTCTATACTCTATACAGCAAGAACTGCCAGGAACCCTCAAAAGTCTGCTTTCAGTACTCTTGATGGAGACTCAGCTCCTGCCCATCCTGACAGCAGCCATAGCCACAGCCCTCTAAGCTCAGATCAGCTCTACAATTACCTCTGTTACTTCTCCTTTCTTCTCCCTTTGTGATTCCTGTGCTTCTCTGCTGGAGGGACAGCCTCTGGTTACATGAAAGCTGCAGATTATTAGGGCTATTGTGCTTTCTATGTGTGACTTGTGAGTCAGGCGTTTCTTGCTCCCCAGCTTTACCAAGTGCTCTCAGAGCCCTGCACATGAGTCAGGAAGGCTGATGTCCAGTATGGGCTTTGCTGGAGAAAAAACTGTTCTTCGTCTGCAATGTGATGGCAGGACTAGGAGTAACAGATGCAAATTGGAAGAGGGGAGATTTATGCTGGAGAGAAGAAAGAAACTCTTTGCTGTGAGGGTGATGAGACACTGGAACAGGCTGCCCAGAGAGGGTTGTGGATGCCCCCTCCTTGGAGGTGTTGAAGGCCAGGCTGGAAGAGGCACTGGGCAGCCTGGGGTAGTGGGAGGTGTCCCTGCCCATGGCAGGGGGTTTGGAACTGGATGATCTTGAAGGTTCCTTCCAACCCAAACCATTCTATGATTCCATGGTTGAATTTTGCTGTTTATTTTATTTCTCAAAGGGAGCCGGCCATGGGTTTGTAGCCTTGTTTATGTTTTGAGAGGATTTGAAGCCTTGGGTTTTTGTCCATCACTAATTGAAATCCCGTTAAACTTAATGCCTGCTTTTGATGAATTTAAACAGTTGTTTGCTTGGTAACTTAACTCTGAGATGTGGGGCTTTGACACTTGAGTAAATGCTTGTAAGGCATGTGCCTGTGTGGATCAAGACCTGAGATGACTGCATAAGCCCTGATGAAATGAAACTGCTGAGTTATTGCTGATGCTTGCTCTTAGAGGAGAATTTACTTGAGGTTTATTTGAGGTAAACTAATGTGTAGCTAATGTTGTTACTATTCTTTCAGGCTTGGTTTTTATAAAATATGAAAAATCCATCACACCAAAATGCTGCTTGTGGAATTTTTTCTTTTTTGTAAGAGACCTCTACAGGTTAAATAAGTTTTACAATTTTCCATCAGTTGAGAGGCATAAGCTATTAAATGTTAACACCAGAAGGTTGCTATTCCAGCTATTAAATGTGATACAGGAAGTTGCTTTTCCAGTCTCTTAAGTGTTTCTAAATGTTCAATAGATTTTTAAAATTCTTACCTCTCTTGTCCTCTCCAGAAATCCATCTCTACGATCTCTGCTACTGAAGCCTGTTTAGATTTTGCTCATGAAACCAAGTGTGAAATCTGTGGCCACTAGCCAATCCCTGTCCTATAAGGCTGAAACTGCCCAAGTCTTCTCAGAAGCTGAAAGAAAATCAAAGAGGAGAAAAAGCCTGCATGATTATAAAAGTGGATCTCCGCAGGAATAATTTTTATTTAAGCATGGATTCTTTGCAGATCATCTCTGCGTGGTTCAAATCTTCTTGTAAGGTTCTCTTCTCTTGAAAGGCTCAGAGCTGCTGAGAGTGGAGAGTGTGCAGGGTCAGGACACCTCACTTGGTCACTGATCTGCTGAGTGGCTATGGCCCCATCTCAGTCCCCATGTGGGCCACCATTCATTCAGTTTATACTGGAACAGTGTGTAGATCAAGGGCAGCCTCAGCTTATTGCCATTCTGGTTTCCTGGTGCAGATCTCTGCATAAAGAGAGGCTCCAGAGCCTGCTGGTAAGCAGGATAGGTAATGTGGAGAATTTTACAGTTGGTACCAAAAGGTTCAATTGCCTTTTATTTTTCTCAGAAACTTTCTCACTTGATCAAGTGTATCATACCTCTTTGCCAAATTCTTTGCTATTGCCATGGAAATCGTACTGTTTTGTTGCTTCAAAATAACATACTCCATTATGAAGGGGGGTGATGATATGAGCACTTAGAAAACCACAGTTCAGTCTGAGAACAGAATGAAGCTTTGAATAGGGAGTGTTTCACAAAAGATCTCTGAACAAAGGTGTCTACCTGGTGACCTGTAGTTCTCCTACTGCTTGGTGAAGTTTTGGCCCTTGAAAGAAACCACCTTGACTAGCCAAGGAATGATCAAAAGCTCTGACCAACAACAGCTCTCTTTCCTCTTTGAGAGGAGTAGTCATGTCCTTCCCATCCTCTTAGAATTTGAAGAGTTCTATGTGCCTTTTTTGGCCTTGGTCTGTACTGGGGAATTGGGAAAGGAGCCAAAGATGATGTTATTACTTTGTAGAGCTCTGAAGGCAAGGGTAGGTGAACAGTAACTACTGTGATTGTTTTCTCTTTATGGGTTTTGTGTGTTTATTTTTTCAGTTTCGGGGCTAAAAATGTACTGGTTGGAGCAGCATCAGCAGGTGAACTATTTATCTGAAGGAGAAAACAGCCACGGTAAATGTGTTGACCGGGAATCTCTGCACACTGTTCCCTGATAAGAGGCCGTTAACTCAAATGAGGATAGGAGATAGAGATAGGAGCTTCCGAGCCAAACTATGGGACTCCTGGCAAACATGAGATCAGGCTGAAAATACCACTTTGAGTGAGAGACAGTGATATTGTTGGAGGTGTGACGGCCCACATAGATCGGTGTGAGCAACTGTGCTGGTGAAAATGTTGGTTTTATCTCCCCTTAAATAAGAAAATATGTCTAGCTCCAAGACAGGAGGAAGGATGAGTTGATAGGAGGAGCAGAGGGCATGAAGAAGAAGAAAATTCTGCTCCAAGGTCACCTTTTACTACAGGGATGGGAGACTGAAGAGAACTTTCTTGCTGATGTTGATGGCTAAGGGCTGGCAAGTCTCTCAGGAGGGGTTCAGGGAAGATCTGCTGCTATACCTGAGGCAGACACTCATTCATCTGAGACACTGTGCTCCGACTGCTAACAGCCAGCTCAAATTGGCTTATTTTTTCCCATTTGTCACAGAGCCAGCTGCACTGTCTCAGCTCTACCTCTCTAAGCAGGAATGTACAGTCCCAGGAAAAGTTTTGGTGTCATTATTCTTGTACTTTTTTTGTTGTGTTTTGGGGTTTTTTCTTGTTGTTTTTTTTTTGTTTGTTTGGGGTTTTTTTGTGTGTGTGTGGATTTTTTTGTTGTTATTGTTCCTCTTCAGCTGCGCTTATAACCCTCCTTTCCTTTGTTACCTTGAAATCTTGGAATTTTTCCAGTCTCTTCTCCTGCAGATAGAGGCTCTGTCCTGACAGTACCTTGTTATAATATCCACTGATAAAAACCTGAAATTGTCTGCCTCTTGCATATTCTGAATCCCACTGGAGTATCTGCCCTTGTTAAAATCTAAAACCCTTACAGCACCAAAGAGGATTCTCTGCTGGAGTCTGAGGTAAAATGACTGATTAATCTGTTGCTCTCTGTTGGGTTGGTGATGTTTGAGGTTTTTAAGTCTCATGAGCTCCTAGCTTGCTCTAAGGGTTTTGTGTCAGGGCCTCCATAAAGAAAATTTTGGCCAGTTGTGTTGTGTGAGCATGAGCTGTGTGGCAAGGATATTGATATTGCTGCTGGCATCTCATACCTTCCCCTGCTGCCTCCTGACTCTGGGGTTGTTAAATCCTCCTTGCACCAGGAGAGTGGTGTTGTCACAGAATCAGGAACTGGAAGGGATCTCAAGAGATTGTCTAGTTCAATCCTCCTGCTGGAGCAGGAACACCCAGATCAGGTCACACAGAAAGGCGTCCAAGTGAAGTTTGAATGTCTCCACAGGAAACCCCACAACCTCTCTGGACAGCCTGTGCCACTGTTCTCTCACCCTGACAGTTTCTTCTCTAACTTTTGTGGAACCTCCAGCTTGCACCCACTGCCCCTTGTCCTGTCATTGGAGGTCACTGAGAAGAGTCTGGCTCCATCCTTCTGACTCTCACCCTTTCCATACTTATAAACGTAATGCTCAACTCAAGTTATCTCAGCAAATTATCAAAAAGATACAGCACATGAATTCTACTTGCTGGACAACTGTAGGTATTTGCATGTGGCTTCATGGTGGTTGCAGATGTTCTGCACAGGCATCTTGAAGTTAGGTGACTTGTCCTGGGTCACCCCGCGCGTTAGTGGCAAAGCCATGAAAATTCCCTGGGCCCCAGACAAAATCCTTGGGCATTATCTTAAGATTAGAATATGAGGAGTCCCCTTTTGAACTTAGTTCCCAAGACATCAGAAAGTAGAGGTTACAAAAGTTAATAGATAACAGAAATGTTAATTATTTTATACTATATAACATTTAGGAGATATACTCGTGTAGTGGTCCTACAGTTAGGTTTTTTTTAGTTTTTCATCACCTTAGCAGTTTATTAGGATTTGTCTTACCTCTGCTTGGATTGCTGAATATTTTTTCCTGTGAATATTATCTCTTGGAGAAGTGCATTGTCCTTTCATGTCTTAAATACTTTTTTTACTGGTGCAATATGCCTTGTTCCAGTTGTAGGAAAAGAAACCATGGTGGTTCTCTGTAAAATGACTGTGGAGCAAACCATACAACATGTCTGTATTATTATTAGCAATAATAATTAATCAGGGAGTACTTAAAAATGCAAAATCTCTATCACTTTGTGCTCAGATCATACTTGCAGCTCCCACATAAATAGGTTTGATGGGGTCACTGCTTGGGTAGAAGACATTTTCCAGATTGTGTTTTCTCCTTTTCTTTTCTCCAAGAAAATTTCATATCCATTCCTAGTGGTGAGACAAGCCACTGCATTTGCTACAGAAACTTTTTTCAGAGGGGAAGTCAAATGAGAAAAACAAAATACCTGTCTGTTCACAACAGACAAAAATCCCTCTGCTTTTAGGCAACATTTGCTCAGTTTCTGATGATGACATTTTCTCCATTTGCATTAGCTACCTCTGATGAACTAACCATTTATGGTTTGATGATAAAAGGGAAAGCTCCTACTTGTCTCTGTGGCTGTAGTCAGCAATATCTAACAGCTCTTTCGGAAAAAAATGCTTTCTTCCTTTAAAGCCATATGGTTTGCTATGCTGTAAGGGCTGAAGAGTAGGGTGTTGGTAGAACTGACAGAATGGTCTTACTGGTTGTGCTGTACAGCTGGAAGAGATGCTAAAATGGAAAACTGAACTAAGTCATTTGTGGAAGGAAATATGTTTATGTGCTTATGAGCACTTGCCATGTTAGATTCGTGCTGCTCATAGTGTGCAGTTACAGCTGCTGTGACTCAAACGTCACTCAGCCATGCAGCCAAGTCCCAGTGCTGACATTGTCTTGAACTGGCTTTAGAAAGCTGGGTTGTAATGACAACCAGTAACAGAAGTTCCTCCATGTGTAAAGCTCTGGAAATGCAGGAACCTGCAGCTCATGATTTTTTGGTGAATCTAACTATCGAGGAACAGGAACAAGAGATTCTACTGTGCTTCGTCTTGAATTATTTCTGTCCCAGTTGTGCCTCAGCAGCATTGATGTGCTTCAACTGCCACTCTTCTCTCCTTAGAATTGTAGAATGGTTTCAGTTGGAAGGGAACTTCAAGATCATCTAGTTCCAGCCCTCCTGCCATGGGCAGGGACACCTCCCACTACACCAGGTTGCTCAATGCCACTTCCAGCCTGGCCTTAAACAAACCCAGGAGGGGGCATCCACTGCCTCTCTGAGCAACCTGTTCCAGTGTCTCACCAGCCTCACAGGAAAGAACTTCTTTCTTCTCTCCAGCCTAAATCTCCCCTCTTCCAATTTGAATCCATTACTCCTAGTCCTGCCACCATGAACCGTATTAAAAAGTCCTTCTCCAGCCTTTCTGTAGCCCTCTTCAGGTATTGAGAAGCCTTCTCCTCTCCAGGCTCAACCACCCGAATTCTTTCAGCCTGTCCTCAGAAGGGAGGTGCTTCAGCCCTCTCATCATCTTTGTAGCCCTCCTCTGGACCTGCTCCAACAGCTCCATGTCCTTCTTATATTGAGGGCACCTTGAAAGCTTTTCTTTATGGTTGCTAGCACTATTTTGGTTTCTTAGTCTCAGACTCTTCTAAGTAAACCATTTCTACTTTATATAGTTAAACTTAGACCAAGCACAAATGAAACATGCCATTGTTAAAGAAATAAAAGATAAAAATTAGGTATCTTTTAAGATATACACATACACATTCACTGTGTCTGTTAGGTAAGAAGGGGTTTGTGTCACAGGTGTTGTTATTCAGATAGGTAGGGGAATGACTCCCGGCTAATGTTTTTAGTGACAAGTCCTCAAATCATCATGTTTCAACTGAAATTGTGAAATGCAGATCAGTATTGTTGGATGCACTCAGCTGTTTTCTTATAAAGATTTCTGCAAAGTAAGGGGATTTAAAAATTGTTCTGGTTTTATGTGGTTAAATAGTTAATGAGATGATCCTTCTAGGTCTCTATGCAAAATTGGTAATGGATACTTACCTTTAAAGAGTGGAGGAAAAACATTTTGATTTCTTTAGTAAAGAAAATTCTTTGAGAGACCATATTTTAACACATTCTAATTAAGGTGATCCTGAAAGCCCTTAATTTTCTGAATGAGCATGTGTTAGTGTACAAGAATCTCATTCTGGAGTTATTCCCACTCCTAAGTATATGTTTGGCAGTTTAATTTGTGTTTCAGTTTCTTTGCTATTTTTATAACTTATTACTAGAGTGTTGCGCTGGTCAAAAATCACTCATTTAGTGGCTATTAGCCATTGAATTATTAGCCAACCAGAACACACAGTGAATATAATGTGGCTTGAAAGCAATTATTAACAGAAATTCTGAAACATAGTATACATCTGAGGTAATAAAGGAACCGGTTATTTCATCTAAGTGATGCATCAGATTTAAAATGTACGTGCACATTGACTTGGAAGTTCTCGTGTTAGAAGGAAGTTCTTAACAGTGGAATTTGCAGAGTTCCAGGGAGCTGTGGTGGTGGCAACCCTTCCTTCATGGCCCTGTGGTACCCTGTTGGTGTGGGACTGGGACCAGGAAGTCCTTCCGTGTCAGGTCCTGGTGAAGGAACAGCACAGCCGCGTTTGCATCAGGCCTCCTTAAGGCAGACCTTTTGCTCATTTGATGGGACTTTGAAGAGAACACCCTGTTCTTATTACAGCCCTAGTTATTGGCAGGGTTTCCTGCTCAGTCCTGGGGAAATGATTCTCCTAAATCCCTTTGAAAAATCAATTTAAGTCTGTTTGTAGTGAACTCTGATCTTGTTGTCCCTGGTACAGTTTCTGGCAAAGGAAATCAGTGCAATTTAAGATTCAGCAGAAGGGAATGACAGAGATTAAAAGGATGCAAAAAGTTAGTGATGTGGAAGGGTGAGAGAAGGCTGGGCAGCTGGCACTGCAGGGAAATAGTGCCTATGAGCAATACACACAAGAGTGTCAGGAGGAAACACTGTGGAAACAGAACTTTTGGAACTGCTTACCATTTACCTATTTTCCAAAATTTTACTAATCTTATGATAGCTTATGTCTATAAATATAGGAAGGGAGAGTGTCAGGAGGATGGAGCCAGGCTCTTCTCAGTGACCTTCAATGATAGGATTCAGGGCAATGGGTGCAATCTGGAACACAGGAGGTTCCGCAGAAATAGGAGAAGAGGGGGAGGGTAAGAGAACAGTGGCACAGGCTGCCCAGAGAGGGTGTGGGGTCTGCTTCTCTGGAGACAGTCAAAACCAATCTGGATGCCTTCCTGTGTGACCTGATCTGGGTGTTCCTGCTCCTGCAGGGGGATGGTCTCTTGAGGTCCCTTTCAATCCCTGATATTCTGTGATTCTCTGAATCTGGCCTCATGAGCTGTAGGTAGAGAGAAACATAACTACCACAAGGCCATAATGGTTCTGCATGCTGTAGGCCTCTAAATATGGGTGACAGAAGCACGACCTTCATTAACTGCTATTCAACAGGACGTGGTGTCTTCCTGAAACATCATTTCTATTTATGTTCCTGCAGTCTAGAACACAGATGATCAGTTGAGCAGAACAGAACCAAAGCAGAGTTCTGGCAGTGAGGCGGTTGCATGCTGGGGTGAGGAGAGCTCAGGCCAGACTCTTGCTCTTTTATTTCTTTTTATTTTGATAACTTAAGCTGTAGTATCATCAGACGGCATTTTAGAATTGCTCTTGACTCCTCAGTCTTTCTCCTGAGGTATCTGTACTGAGCAGTTGGTTGAAACCATGGAAGCTGCAGTAGTACCCATGAGGCTGATGCTATTACTCAGCAGCATAGAAGTGTCCCTTGAATTTAGGCATTGTTTGCTTTTGATTGGTGAAATCCACTTTCTTCATACAATTTTTTCTTCTGTGTTGGGATATCAATACCAGGAGGGGGTCTAAAGAAAGGCTGGAGAAGGACTTTTTAATAGGCTCCATGGTGGCAGGACTAGGAATAATGGATGCAAATTGGAAGAGGGAGATTTAGGCTGGAGAGAAGAAAGTTCTTTCCTGTGAGGGTGGTGAGACACTGGAATGGGTTGCCCAGAGAGGCTGTGGATGCTCCCTCAATCCCTGGAGATGTTTAAGGCCAGGCTGGATGAGGCATTGAGCAACCAGTTGTAGTGGGAGGTGTCCCTGCCCATGGGAGGGGGGTTGGAACTAGATGATCTTGAAGGCGACTTCCAACCCAAACCATTCTATGATTCTATGATCACGGGTTTTGCATCATTATCAGAAATTACTTTCTTTGGTGGGAAATAGATATAGTGAAAGTTACAATAGATTAACACCAATTATGCTTGCAAGATCTTTGAAAATTAGCTCTTGTGAAAGCTAAGAACTGTCAAATAAAAGGAATTACTTCTAATGTGTCTGCTTTCAGTAGCACCTAGTGTCATATGTACAAAGAAAGCATAAAATCAGATTCTATTTATAGACTTTCTTCAGTTCCCCTGGATGTAACAAGCCTGTTTGATTACAGACTGAAAGGATTTGCTTGATGGAACAGTGTTTTCTGTTTTCTTAAACATTTAAAATCTGGAGGAAAGATTTGAAGGACTAGTCTAGTCATGTGGCAATAGACTAAAGATTTCAGGAAGTATGACTGTGAATATGATTATTTAGCCTTTCCTACCTCAGAAACCAGAGCTCTTTTCAGAGCCTGTGAGGATGTCATATCTTAAATAGATACTGAATTGTCACATTAAATAGTGTGTAACTATGTGACAGTAAATACAGTATAAAGAATGTGACCTTGGACTTCTGTGAGAATGTAGCCTTCTCTGGAAAAAAGCTTTTTCTTAAATATACCTACTGTAACACACATTTTTCCCCTTCAAAAACATAACTCTATAATTTTTTAAATACACTAAATCTTGACATAACTAAAATAGAGTTAAAGGGCTTGAAACTTGACTGAAGTTTGTAACTGAGCTTCCAGAAGCAATTCTTTTCCCTTCTCAGGTCTTGGAACACAGTGATACAGTCCAGTAAATGGAAGCAAGACATTTCCAAATGACCAGTGTTGGAAGATGTTACCAAATGAAAGACAACTCTATGGAACTTTTCTTTAACCTGATCAGTCTTTTATGACTCAATATGTTCAATATAGTAAATGAGCAAATGTAAATACTCCACTACAGATGCAAAACCACCTTTTTTTCTGAAATTACCATTTATTTAGATTTCTTTAATACTTTGTGATCGATATATGAAAGATTGTTCCATAGGAACTTCCAATATACAGCGAAGTGCCTCTAAAATATATTCTGGATACTTCCTCCCTTATGAGTTATCATATTGGATCTCCTTTGTGTCTTTAACCTACAGGGGAACTAGTGTACCATTACTGTTACTGGTTGTCAGAATTAGGGAATACTTCCATGTAAAAACACTGAAATTTACTAAATCCTCAAATATTTGTCTCTTTGTAATTAGCCTGCCTCTTAGAGGACCTTCAGCTTTGTTCAGATCCAGGCTGGAGTGTTGTGTAAATACATAGCTCTTTCTAAGCTGGCATCAAGATACTGTAGAAAGAACTTTTGGTCTGTGTGTGTGTTGCCAAGACAGATACTCTTGACAATCTTTATGAGCATTCCTTTTGTTTGTTTAGATTAGTTTTAATATCGATGTTTTTAATAGATTATAAGAGATGAAGAGTGGGAGTACTTGAGGCCAAGGGCTTTGGGATTCCCAAAGGCTTTTGATTCAATGGTTGCTTAATGGTACCTTTCCACACATCTCTCAGTAACTGTATTCAGACTACTTTTGTGATGTCATTCAAAGTACAAGGTGATCTTCTCTGTAGTTTGAAGCAATTGTGCACCTCAACCCTGTTCTGCCACTGCAGGTCTCCTGACCTTCCCTGCAGCTCAGAATTGATTTTTGAAGTACCCACTGAACAAAATGCTTCAAAATGTGTTTGAATTGAACCTTGATTTAGGTGTTTGTTCAAGATGTCTTTAAAAATCAGCTTTGGCCTTGATAAGAAAGGGAGAAGGAAATGGGAAGAGTCTCTTACCCTGTTTCTAAGAGTGTTTTAGCAAATCCAAGCCTTATTTATGTTGGTGGCTGACACTGGAGTGGGTCTCCAGGAAATTTCTAGAATATGAAAACAACATTAGCTACATAGATTTTATACAGATGATAAAAAGGTGTGTGTAACCCCTTTCTTGATAATAATCTGTTAAGAAAAAAACCTAAATGTTCCTCAGCCTGTGCAAAATGAGGGCAGCCCAAGGGGCTGCCAGGCTGGGATTGAGGGGCTCTGAGGTATCAGGGGATCAGCATTACCAGAGGAGGAGGACTAGAAGAAAATATACAGAGCATCAGAGTATCCAGATATGCTGGAGGCCTTCAGAGCTGCTGAATATTACAGGCCTTTTAAATTTGTTTTTTCAGATGATCCAGGGGCTTCACAATGGAAAATATCCTCACTGTGAGTGACTAAGCCAATT
The DNA here is from genome assembly GCA_013400935.1 of Turnix velox. Taxonomy (NCBI): domain Eukaryota; kingdom Metazoa; phylum Chordata; class Aves; order Charadriiformes; family Turnicidae; genus Turnix; species Turnix velox. The sequence goes on from VZTY01017274.1 coordinate 86,953, forward strand.
AAGATCAGATGCAGAAATATGTGGAGTGGATTACCCTCTTTATTAATTGTTGGTAATTAAAATGTTTATTTTTCAGAAGGAAAGGAAATATGGTTACTAATTTGACTTAATAATTATGTGGTATCTATTAAGTAAAATAGCATTAAATAACTGAAGTGAAGGTTAATATTGACTGTTAATGACAATAATAATTTCACCTCATGTGACTGCCAAAACAGCCACTTGTGTTTCCCCTGCTGGAGGCAAGGAGGGTTGAAGATGTGAAATAGTGTCCCATTGAAATCTGATGTGTGACCATTCTCTTACCAAACCAGGGGATGACCACTTGTGACTGAATCCTGTTAGAATCCTGTGTTAGAATCCTGGCAGACACATGAAGTCATTAGTAAGCTGATTATTTTCTGCAATAACATTTGGGGGTGAAAGCGTTTGTTTGTGTCTTGGTTAATAGTTTTATTTTTAGTGGTTACAACATTTACAACATGTAAAAGTACCACACTGATATTTTCCATTTCTCCCCTTTGGTTCCTCAAGGCAAATGGCCAATTTGACTATGGAAGTACTGGGGTTCCTATGACTGTGTATTGGAACATATCTGCTTAATTAAGGGAGGTGTAAATGAATGTGTGGCTATGAGCTGCTGGGTGCTGATGGAGCCTGGCTCCCTCCCACTTCCTGGTGGGAGACCTAGCAGATGGACAGCAGGGAGGGGGACGCCCCTTCCTGAAGGGCCTCCCTGTTGCTATGGTCCCTCTCCATGCTCCCCTCCAGTTAATCTGGCCACATGCCTTCATGCTCAGCAAGGGGGATTACTTTAAGTCTGAATATTTTCATCTTTCCTGGGTGCAGGTCAATTTACTGGCTGGGCCAAGTGAGTGAGTAGCAGATGTGTGTGGTGCTGTGCAGAAGAAGGCAGCTGAAGTTTCATAAGAGGCAAAGCAAACATCAGTCTGAGATGCTACTCTATTTACAGGTTATCCTACCAGATAAATTACAGGAAAACCAGGCAAAATAAACAGCCATCTTTTTTTTTTCTCCTTTTTTTCCTTCTCTCTGGCAAGGTGATTATATTTAAGAAAATGTAGGAATTTCCATCTTGCCAGTGACACCATATGAGAACCCGCTTAGCACTGAAGAGTGACAGCAAATGCTGAAGTGGAAAAAATATTTTTCATCTGCACTAATCTTCTTTTACTCTGAGATTTAGCAGTGAGGGGGAGATTGAAAGAGAGAGGAATCAGAAAAATCTTAAAAGCTTGGCTTAAGCTTTTAGCTTCGCCAGCTCATTCCCTAGTCAACGAATTGGTGGGAGTAGTGGGATTTTATTAATGTGAACAGTGATGCCTACAGACTTTATCATTGAAAAGAAATAAAGACCTCCAGTTATAAACAGAGGAAGGAAAAAAAATCATAGCTGAGCAGAACTGATTCTTCTTTCAAGACAGACTGGGATATGCAGTGTGCAACTGGAAAAAGCATAAATCGTTAAGTTTCTGTTGACAAACTGTAAAAGTATCCCGGTTACTCCTACTGCCAAGAAAATTTGTATTGTTATGCCATCAAATGTGTGATTGCCTAGGTTGTTCTGAACTGTACAGAAGTGTGCCAAACCAGTAACAAATACATGAGGGTTTAGAATCATAGAATCAT
>VZTY01017277.1:0-37892 GCA_013400935.1 Turnix velox
CAGTCTCCATTTTCAGTTAGGAACAAATCCAGCCTGTGTTACAACTATCTCTTCACTTGTACAAAGTGGGGAAGAGAAAATACTAGGTCAGGAGCCCATAACTGTCTCCTGGAGGCTCCACAACTACAGCATTTACCTTTCAGTGTAGAAAACTCAGGATTTTAGTATGAGAACTTAGAATATGCTAATACTTAAAAAAACCACCAAACATTATATATCTGAAAAAGGCAGAAAATCCTTAAAGCCAGGAATTTTGAGGCTGGAAGTGTTATTCCTGCTGTCTACCAACATGCATGTTTACTTGAGCCAGACTGTAAGTAGTGGCTTTCATCAGGGTTACAATTCATGGCTAGGTCAAAAGCCTTCATACTTAACATTCAGAGTTGATGCTTGCCCAAATTCAATACTGTTGGTTTTTCCTGACATTTTTCTGGTGGTCCACATTTAACCTTTTTCATTTTTTTTCTTGAATAAATCAATTCTCATTAAATTTTTTAATGGAATTCAGTGAGTGTTAATGAAGTGTGGGAGGGTTCTCCAGGGACTGTACTCTTCTGTTACATTTGAAGTGTCAATAAGTAATGTGATAAACAGTAGCACATTAGGAATTTTCAGAATTTAGTTGTAAATATCATCATGGAACTAAAAAGCATTTTCACTGTGTGCACTGTGGTAAATAACATGTAAATACAACACTATGTGTCAATAATACAATAATGATAAGATTCATGAAATGAGTAACAAAATCATGTAGTCATCATGACTACATGATGTAATCATCATCTCCCATGAAAGTTATTACAACTGAAGAATAACATTTAAGAGGAAATACAGAATAATTGAGCAAAATCTATTATTAGCAGATAAGTTCTGTGTATCTTGGCTATTTGAATCTCAGCTGCAATGTGGCTAAATTAATATATGCATTTTCTCAATTGCTAATGAAATATTTTTGGAATTAACTGGAATACACCACATTAAGCTAGTGTTCTAGTTAATGAAACTAGAATTTGAAAAGTGTTTAGATGCATCAAGCCTATACAGACAAAGAAACAAACTTGGGATATGAAATTTGACCCAAGCAAGCCAACTTGGAAATAAGCTAGGTGAGCTCCGAGTAGAAAAAATAAGGAATTCTAAAAATAAAGTTTGCTCCAATTTCATTCTATTAACAAATAAAGATCTGCTTGTGATAGTGACCACATTACAGCAAAAAACAACTTTTGAGAGCACAGCTTAATGCTAGGAAGGACACAGAGCTTATAAAGATCATATATCACACAGACACTGCTGTTATCACCAAAGTATCACAAATGATTAGTGCTTGGATGAATCCATTCATTATAGCTGGTACTAGGGTGCAGTAGAAAGTCTCCCCATCTAAGATAAGAACTGAGACAATTTCAACACCAATAGGTACTTTTCATCAGTCAGTCTCTTCACAAATTAGTGGTTTATTCCCTCTGGTTTGTCTTCCTCTAGTTCTGAAAGAGTGTTTTATCATCTTTGTTTCCTTCTGTATTCAGATGTGGAAGCCAACTATTTAGCTGCACCAACTACCATTCTCTTATTTTCATTTTAGAAACATGTGACATGCACCAAGTATGGATTGTACAAAAATAAGAACAAAGATATCATTGGGTCAACTTACAGGAGTTCTGGCAAGATGTCAGTACTCTGTCCCTAATTTTTCCAAGAGTTGTAAGGTATAATAATCTGTATGATGGTGTCCTTTACTGCACTCATAAATAATAATAACAAAAACAAACCTCAAAGCCACAAAAGCTTATTCTTATGTAATTCTTATGGTGCATTCTGGGTTTTTTTTGGTGTTTTAATTTATGTTTTTGTTTTGGGGGTTTTTTTGCTTGTTTTTTGTTTTTTTTAAAGAGGGAGGGAAGGATGATGATGATGTTCACTTAAAAAAATTACAAAGCATCCTATGTCAGCTGCAACTCTCATCACTTGTCTATTACATTAAAGACCTACAGCTTGTGATGGCAGAAAAGTGTACAATGGGGGCAGAAGGACCACAACCCTTGGCTGTTACATTATTTACTGCAAGAACAAAACTCAAAAACCAAAACAACAACAACATTTCTAGGCAAAATTTTCTGGAAGAAAATAGGGAAATGAATTGTACACCACCAAACTGCAGTCCATTTGAGGGTCTGAAAGCCCTGAGCATAGCTCATTTCTTTTCTGCCAAGTTGGGGTCCTGTCTACACTGCATGTAGGACACTAGCTGCCATACCTACCATAACCAGAAGGATTCAGGGATTTGCAAATAACGGGCAATAATACTGTATTATATGGCTAAGCTGATTTCTTAACTTCCTAACCCCCACACACACACCTCCCCACATGGGATGAGCCAGGAGCCCCTGGAGACAGGGGCGAGTCTTCCAGGTATTCAGGGCTCCAGGGTTGGCAAGTATCACTCAGTGGGTCCCAGTGAAAGAAAAGGCAACAGTCCTTCATCCTTCTACTTTATTCCTTCTTTCTTCCTTCTTCCAATCCCTTCAGCCTTCTTCCATCTCAGTAACTCTGGGGCTCAGATTTTTATCTTTGTCCCAGTGCGTGAGGCCCATACATGCCCAGACCATAGGATCCAGGGGCAAATATTTTCAAAGTCCTGCTCCTGCCAGCATGCCTCCCCCCTAACTGTGGGGGTTATTTTCCCATCAGGGTTCTCTACTCTTCCTTGAAGGCCAGCTACAAACTATTCTTGCTGGTTTTTCGGCCCTCTACGTCCCTCTTATCAGCTTTCTGGGACCCAAAGGCTCATTCCCGTAAACATTAAGACTGAAGGAGAAGGACATCCTAACCCCACAAACTAGTAAAGGAGTCAAAGGAAAAGCAAATTACATGAGCCATCTAGCCTTCAGAGATCATGTAGTAATTTTCCATCTCCATTACACCTACAGTTGATTGTCACAACACCTTCATTTTTCCTTATAATTCAAAATCTACAGTCTTTTCTCAGTGCGATTAACATCTAATGAGGCTGTGGGACTAGTCTCATACACATAAGGCAGCACATAAGGTTTTGGGCCAACACAGTACCAGTAAACACAAATACTGGATAGAAAAAACCTTTTAAAAAAGTCAAATACTTGGGGAAGAACAACCTGAAATGGCACAGTCTTCATTTGAGACGTTGCTGTAACAAATACATGGTCATTTTTCAAAATAAGAAGCCTAAGCCAATCTGAAGAGAGCAGAGTCAGCTGAGGGAAAAGATCACAGAGGCATTCTTGGGTAATTATGCTCATTCTTATCAAAGTTATTTTATAGCTGAGGTGCTGCTATACGGAATGGAATATGGGCAGCAAATTAAGATGCCTACTACACAGTGTGCCCTGTAAATACGCTAACAGAGGCAGTACCAATTATACATTTTCTTTTATTTGTTGAAGTCCTCAGAAAGAGGAAGGTGAAGGAAAGATGAAAATATAACACTACCAGAAATATAAACTACTGTTAGTGTGATGGTATGACATTTGTTCAGTACCCTGGTTATACTACTAGATGTGCTTCCCGATGACTTTGTTAGAAGTAGTTTCCTGTCAAGTTTCTGTGATACTTTTCCCCTCTATATTCAGGTATGCATAAAGGCAACAGTGAATATACATGTAATTCAATGCATAAATTTATAGACTTTTCAGACCTCTAACCAAAGAATAAAGACATTTGCAGATAATAAAAATTTCTAGGCATACTGTCAAAAAATTCCACTAAACCCAGATATTTTAGCTATGAAAATATTTTTCCATCTTGACAGAGGGGCTTAATAACACTTATAATATACTGCAGAAAAGGTCCCATTCTAAGCCTTACCCCAAAGGCATCTTTCCATCTTTAAAAGTCTTCGTTCTCAACAAGCAGACTTAAATGTGAACAATTTCTTTCTAAAGCTCTTTTACAGATGGAACTAAAATATTGATCTATCTCCATTTTTGAAGCACAGTTTCCAATATTATTATTCTCTGTGGATTAAAAATAGATTTCATTCCAAAGTGTAAAAAAATAAAAAGAAACGCATGCTCTTTTATATCATTTGAATCTGATCTGTAAAGTTCTACTCGTGCTTTTATTCTCCTTACAGAATTACAATTTCAGGAAGAATTTTCACTGTGAAGTTTACTGGGAATTCAAATAAGGGAAAAAATAATGTCATAAGATTTTAAAAAATGGGCATCACATTACACTTAAAGTAAAGCTGCACTTCATAAACTCTTCTGTTAATTAGCCTGTTTTGATTACATGAAACTAGCACTATTTTTCTGCAGTTTTAGAATATACTAGCAATAGATATTTTGTCTGTCATTCACCACTGTTACCTACATTTAACAGACTACCAAAACCCCCATCCTAAATTATATGCTTATTTGATAAAAAGAAACGTTTCACATTTTTTTAATATAAACTTCTTTTAATGTAAGACTCCAGAACAGAAACAATATTAATGTTTCTTGGTATATGTTAGCCCATTTTCAAAGCTTATTCATGTCTTTGAGCCTGCACACTTGGTCAGTTCTCCAAAATGGACTGGGTTGATTGATCAGAATCCCCCCTTATTTGCACCTAAAGAAATACAGTTTGCATTTTGTCTCCCCTTTACCTGCGGAGAGGAGGGGGAAGGTGACTGCTCACTTGTACCTCAAAAATATTTCTGGAAGTATTTCCTCCAAAACTTAGAGTAAGATTTCACGTATCAAGAAAAGGACACATATGCCAGAATGCAAAAGGAGAATCCACATGGATGAGGAAGATGTATCTTCTTGGCACCACAAAGAGAAATTTGATTTTGTGAAGGTGATTATAAATGGATTCCTGAAACCTTAAAGGGTAATCTAATCTGAACTAGGTAGGTAAATTTGCACAGCTATGCTCATGAGCATACATGCCCCACACTTACCATGTGTGGTCAAAGACAGACTTTACTTATCATAGACTTCCCTGTAAGCCATCACATTCCAACTAGTTTAAGCAACAAGAAATTAATCTGGAAATTCCTAAAAAGAAGTGTAAATTGTATTTCATTGTCCCTTTTCTTAGGTCATCAGCTCCCATCATTTGTCATCTCCTCGCTGATATTTCAGTTCCTCTATACTGTTGTTTGTGGATGCTTATCTTGATGGTCCTTTAAGTACTTGCATCAAACACTAAGTTAAAATTAATTGCAACATTCAAACACTCTAATCTCAGTATTTCCTGTAAGAGGCTAGAAACACAAAATTTTTATAATATAACTGGAGAACAGCAACAGACAGAGAAAAGTTGAAAGTTTAGTGGTATCTGCATTTGGTATTTTGGATAAGTAACAGATAGTATCTTCATTTCTTTTTATTTTTTTTAATTTCACCTTTCCATCAAGTTTGGAGTTATTTTGTTCTCTTGATATTCAATTACATAAAAGAATGTATTAGTAAGAGAGAAAACAAGTTTATTTTCACTTTCATTGCAAGGATTATACAAAGATTTCCAGCTAGTTTCCTTTTCCTTGCCTGCAAGTTGCACACAACCCCAGGAAATAGTCTATTCTTGTCTGGGTCTCTGCATGATATATTCATATTTGGAATGTTCATTTGTACCAGAAATGAGGTAATTTCTTTCAGTTCTAAAAAAATAAAAGAGAATGTGCTTTCCATTGTATCAGCCCTGCTTGAATGATACTTGTGTTTCTCTAGGGAAGTCAATCTGTTGTGAAGGACATTGTGTGCTGTACCAAGGGCAATATCCTTTGCCTGCAAGGCAGTATGAACAACCTGAGCCAGTCCATGAAATTCATCACACACAAGGAAACAGACAATGAAATGAAAGGCATTCAGCTGAAACCACAGACCAGATGCTTCCATGGTATACTTTGACTATGGTTCACTTCATTCTGTCAAAGCCTTTATGATGGCAGAGAGAGAGACATTTGAGTGCATATGTTTCCACTTTTTTTTTGTTGTTTGTTTTATTTATTTTTCCCAAGGCTGCGAGAACACATTAACTGGCAAATCCAGAAAACTCCAATCAGCTCTGGCATTTAATGTCTTCTGAATATCAGAAGGTATACCTTTTCTACAAAGTCTTTTGAGGACACAAAATAAAAACTCTAGCTAAAGAGTAGCTTTGTAAACTTATTCATTTGTGTTCTCTTGCAGATACTCAGAAACAGACTATTGCAATTTACAACTATCATACTGTAAGTGGAATTATTTATCAAATCCAGCCATGCCCTAAAAACAGATGGAGGAAGCCAGGCATTTGGTTTTGTTGAGAATCAGTTGCAAGGAACCTTCTCAACCAGATCTGGTTGCTCAGAGCTTTGTCCAACGTGACCTGAAGATTTCCAGAGATGTGGCATCTGCCACCTCTCTGGGCATTATGTTCCACTGTTTCACCACCCTCACCATAAAAGATTTCTTTCTTATATCTAGTTTAAACCTCCCTTCTTTTAGTTTTGAAGACATTACCTCTTGTCCTATGGCAACAGATTCTGCTAAGAAGTTTGTTCCTGTATTGTATATTTTCACCAGAGCCTTCTCTTCTTGAGGATGAACAGACTGTCCTCAGAAGAAGGTGCTCCAGCCTTCTGATAATTTTTGTGTCCCTCCTCTGAACTAGCTTCAACATGTCCATGTCTTTCATGTGCTGATTGCACCAGATCCAAACACAGTATTCAGGCAGAATCTCATCAGTTGTTTCATGCCAGTTGTGTCTTACTGATTATAGAGTCTTTCCGAAAGACAAAGATATCTACAGAAAAGGACATTGTAGAACTCTAATGTTAGAAGGACAGCTAATCCTTATTCTAAGGAAGCATTCTGTGACCTACTCAAATGTTTCTGCTGCATCATTATAATTACAGAGCCATTAATACTTTTTGACCTTATAGAAGTCTGGTTTGTCTGCAGTGATAACAGGAGGGAAAAAGAATATAGAGTTTCACATATTAATAACACATAATTATTGCTTTGCTTCTTTCAGGGGAAAACTGAGAACATTCTGTAAAAAATTTTTTCAGCCCTCTCAAAGGTAAGGCGGAATCCTGAGAGTTAGAAACTCTCACCAAACAAAAATGTGAACTGTTAAGATTAAATCAAACCTTGTATGTATCAATGCAGCACTTGTAAGAATACTCCATACTGCACTTCACTTGTTGAACAGAACTGTTGTGCTATTTGAATTGCTGGAATTGTGGAACCACTTGCCTCTGCTTTGGAGAGACTAAAAGGTGGTAGCAAAGATTTTCTATTTTAAATTTGCTGGCCTCAAAATTTGAGACACTAGTTCTGCTTTTGCCTTTTCCTTCGTTAGGTTAAATAAATTTCAAAACCCGTTTCCCACTCCCACCTCTTTTTTATGTACTACACTGTAAATGTTCACAAGGCATTTTTATGATAAACCAGTGTCTTTCATCTGTCTCTCCCAGCATGCCTTTCTGTCAGCTCTCAATTCAGTAGCAGCTTTGTGTTTACTTTCTGGACCACCAATGAATGTGCAGAACTGTCCAGATAACTGAAGCTTGCACTCTCACTCAAAAAGTTTCAACTCAGTGTTGGTCCCAGTCTTAAGCACTGCTTCTGAGAGGAGAGAACAGAACACGCTAAAAATGTAACTGTTTGGAAACATTGAATAACTTCATGAAAATACTACTCTACAGTTAGAATAACTAAACTCAAATGATGCTAGACCCCAAATAAAGACTCTTTCTGATGAACTAGATAGTCCAGCAGCCAGATCTCCCAAAATAAACTGTAAACTGATGTCAGTTTCTTTAGAGTATTTTGCTGTTTTGGGTATTTTTTATTCCTTTATTTTTTCAATGTGCAGCTTGTCTTTGCCAAATTTCATTTCATTGTATTTCGTGGACCACCCCAAACAACACTTGTGTTTATGCTTGATGCAGATGCCCTCCAGATATCTGTAGATGTTTATTGCCCTAATCCTGCCTCTGAGCCCATGCTTAATTGAGAAACATTATTTCTCATTTGGATCATCCCCAATGCCTACAGTATCCATTATTTTCCAGTTCGAAGATTCAACTAGCTCTCATTTTAGGTAAATATAGAATGTGCTCCCATCCAGAACACCAAGCATGCATAACTATCCATATTTCTAAATTCATTGTGTCATTGTAAAAAAATTTGCCATAATTATGAGTCCAAAAGAGATATATCCCACCAAGAGCCTTGAAAGTTTATGGTCTGTTCAGTGTTGTATCCCACACTGTGTAATTTCTGTGGTGCTCTGTTATAAGTTCACATTAGCCTAGTTGCGGCATGAGTAGACTTTCCCCCCCATTTTCTCAACTAATTTAGAATCTACACCGTATTTTAAGTCACAGAAAAATGACTGTGAAATAATGATGCACGTACTGATTATCTCTCCAGTCTAATAATAGGATTCGAATTGGAACCTGCTGCTATGATGATATTTCACAAGGAAATGGTTGACTGCCTTCTATTTAATCTTTCTGTACATCAGAAATCTTGAGAGTTGGTCAGCACAGACAGAAAAAACTGCAGTCTTATTATGTGGAGTTAAAGAGAAATGCTATGTAACACATACTGTTTTCTAGCCTTTCGTGCTTGAGGAACTATTTTTAATGTCAGTGAATGAATTACAATTTTGCTATAACTTAATTCACTGAAAATTGTTTGGTTTATCATTATGCGATCTGAAGATCTCCAAAAAAAATCAAGTTCTCATGCAGAGGGAGCACCTGGCTGACAAAACAATGCATTAAAAACAAACAAACCCAAAAATCTAGGTCCAAACCTCACTTACTGGAGGACCAAAATACTTGACTAATAGACTAAGCACTCCACAACTTGTGCGCTCTTCCACTGTTACAAATGAGAACATGTTTGGAGCCTTAGGCAGAGAAATCCAAATGTGAGCTGTCTTCTTAACTTTTCTTACACCTTATTGATAAAAAAAATGCCAAGCACAAAACCACACAGCCTTACACCAATAAACAAAAAAGAAAATAAAACACAGAGCCAAAACCTACTATTCATGACATTTCAGATTACACATGGCTTGGAGAAAGAGGATTTTTCTTCATTATGGTTCTGCAGGTGGTGGGATGCTGAGACATGAGCATAAAAGCTAAGGAGCACATGCAGGCTCTAAGAAATGCAGCCTCTATTATCATCAAAAGTAGCCTTCTTAGCAACCGAGACTCTTCCCAGTGAAAGAATTGAAAGTGTCATATGTCTTTTGTCTCCTTCACTTCCCCCTTACCCACCCTAAAATTCCTTACAAAGCACTGTCAAGCAGGCTGTCAATTATACAGGAATAATAAGGTGAGGAGAACTAAGGTGTTTGCACTCAGGTGTCTGAGTCTGACCTCCATAGTAATTTAAGAACTCCATTCCCCTATGGTGGCATGTGAGTCAATCCAAGATCTCGTGATGAGCAAAATACCTTCTAAAATCCAGTAGGATAGGAGTGGAATGAGGTTCAAGAAAAAGCACTTCTGCTTCTGCCCATTTCTCCTCCTTTCCTCTCAATAATAGCAGCTAGTCAGTGGGGCATCAGAGGTAACTACCATATCTCCTCAGAGCTGTAAGGATTTTCTGTCCCAAAAGGACAGAATCTTCCTTTGCACACACACAAAAATTGAAAAACTGAAAACAGAACTTTTGCAAGGAGNCCCCTATGGTGGCATGTGAGTCAATCCAAGATCTCTTGATGAGCAAAATACTTTCTAAAATCCAGTAGGATAGGAGTGGAATGAGGTTCAAGAAAAAGCACTTCTGCCCATTTCTCCTTCTTTCCTCTCAATAATAGCAGCTAGTCAGTGGGGCATCAGAGGTAACTACAATATTTCCTCAGAGCTGTAAGGATTTTCTGTCCCAAAAGGACAGAATCTTCCTTTGCACACACACAAAAATTGAAAAACTGATCAGTCTAACTGTTATAGGAGATGAGAGAGCTCCTTGAAGCAGAATCCAAACAACAGCATAATATATCAGGAGTACAATTTTAATACTCCTGCAAATCAAAATTATATTTTATGGTCTGTGTCTGATTTTCCTAATCATGATTTTGGCCCTGCAGACTTTGACACTCACCTATATGTGAGAAACAGGGTTAGGATATCTCCAGTAAGAGCATCATAGCTCTGCCCAAATTTCCATATCGGATTTAAATAAAGACCAACACAGGGGAAGGTAAAGGCAAGAAGTTCCTCAAATTTTGGTGCTTCTGCTGACTGCACAAAGTGGTGGTGTTACAACACACAAGAGTCCACATCACATGGACAGATGAAGAAATTAGTACAAAGTCAACAATATATGAATGTCTTTGCAAATCATTTTGAGGTGGTACAGGCATATGCTCAAGTAAACAGCAGTCAAAAGACAATAACTTGCTACTAGATAAGCCTGTGCCTAGACACATGCTACCACACAATTGTGAGAGTGCTAGTAGTACCTTTAGCTACGAGGAGCCACGGATATACACAAGGATCAAAAGAGCAGAGCTGAAGAAAAAATCAGTCTAACTGTTATAAATTGTGAAAGAGCAGATACATTTGCTAAACACAAGGAATTGGGCACACAAGAACTGACTAACAGCAGTGGCTGTTACATAACTAAGTACGGATTACATGCTAAAAATCAGCAAAACAAAATGAACCCATAAGCATTCAGATAACATTTTGCTCATGTGAAGTCTTAAACTATAAAGTCTCTATGTTGTATCTGCCTATATAAAATTTCCTAGGAAAAAAAAAATAAAAGAAAAAAGAGAACATATTAACTCTCTAACATGTCATATGAACTTCAGTATTAAAAGTGCCCTAGGAGAAAATCTGTCATAATAAATTGACATTCTTTTAAGAACCTTGTAGGAACAAAGCTGTCTTCCATATTCTTCCTATATCTGCATTCAGAGAAGAGACTGCAGCTTTCATTTCTCTTATTCAACAGCAGAACCTTTTTCAAGGGTATAACACTCCTAATAAAGCTCAGAAAGTTTTTGACAAGGTCATGACCTTTAGCAGACTACCACCTCAGAAATTTGTGAGGGGCTGCTTCTAAAATCCAGTGAATCAGCTTTTGAGTGCAGAAAGGAATTCATCAAGTAGAAGCCCTTTTCTAGTAGTCACAGACCTAGCAAGTTCAGAATTCTTTCATCAAGCCTGGTGAAATGCTTGCCTGCCAATCAAACATATTATCACTGTGCCATGCCATTTTCTCCATTAACTTCATTAACACTGCATGGGACACTTAAAAACTGTTATATTGCAGTGAGAATTACGGATTGACAGTGCAGAGCAATCAATTGCAACCTGAGGTGCCAGCTAGACGCTACAATAAAAGGTGGTTTTATTTCTACCAGTCTATGAAAGATTTGGATTTCTGGTGTGCATTTACCAATAAAAATTAAAAAATATTTTTTAAAAATCTTTTCAATGCCTTTTGATGCAGATGTCCAAGAGATACTCCCATGTGGTTTTTTTTCAATTACGCCACTCTTTTGGCATAAAAAAGCCAAAAGTATTTTTATATTCCTCACTGCAGAATGAATGTTTCCCCAGAACTTCTAGGATTTTTTAAATTTATCTAAAAACACATCAGTGGCATTTCCATACACTCATCAACTTAGGTGGCTTTGAAAAATCCCACTTTTCTTTTCGCTTAACAGCCATGGGAATGAACAGAATTGTTGTCCTGCTGCATATTGCAATTAAGCAAGAGATCTCCACAATTCCTTTCTCCCAAAATAATACAATTGAGGACAGACACACAAACACGACATCCTACTAGCAAAAAACCCTAACCAACAGGTTCACAAAAGCTCAAAACAAATAAAATAAAACCAACCAAACAAAGCCCCAAACAAATCAGACAAACAATGCTTTCTGAAGGCAGCACTTTTAATATTTTCTGAAAGCTATTTTCTAGCGTTGATATAGAAAATCCATCAGACCTAATATACTTGATTAAGCAGGTGGAAGGAAAGCAAACAAGAGTGCTGTTAAGTATAGATTGCAATTCCTCCATTCCACCTGTCCCTGAAGAACATTATTCCAAACACAGAGACACAGGTATGTTTTGTAAAAGTCAGTAATAAATCTTTCATTAAAAAGGACAGAGGGACTTGTTTAGGAATCAGAAAGAGATTACTGAAAAGATTATAAGTGCCAGTCTAGCGAAGTGTTTAAGTCAATTCACTGAAAATAATTATACTTCTATTTTAGTGAAGCACTTGAGCATGTGCCTGTCTAAGCAGTGACATAAAAGCTTTGTTGAATAGAGATGAGCTTCTGCATCCTGACAATGAGGCACAATCTTAAGTCCTCGTCTGAATCAGCATCTACTTGAACAAATATAATTTCCTGGATTGCCTCTTAATATTTGCGCATGGAAAACCTGCAAGGACAAAAACTAAATGCATGCTGACAAATGATAAATACATCTCCCCCACTATATCAGTGGGGCTTTTGCCTTTGAGATTAACTTTCCTTCCTCTTTGAGTTTATGTTGATACGTACTTCTCAAGAAATACAGTTACATGATTCAGGGAATTTACTGAAGGAGAAATGTGTGACACTAGATGTTTTGGAAATTGCCCATAGTGGAACACTGCACTGATGATATGGTCTGAAAATTACAAAATTATAACTATGCTACTAGCAAAGGACCCATTTGCAGAAACTAAATTTTTTAGTCTACATAGATCTAGACTAGTTAGTGCTTAAAAATATTAAACAAATCCGTGAATTAAAAATTGAATGCTTTTAAAAAATTTTTATTTACAGTCAATCAGTAGGAATCCACTTGGTAAAGAAAAATGGGGAACAATGCTTCTCTCCAAGTTCATCACACTTCTGAAGCTGGAGCTCAAACTTTTATATATTGATGGTCACCATCTATGATACTGGGTGGTACCTAGTACAAGCCACTACTGCACATTGGATCACAGCGTAATATTCTTTTGTAGGTTAATTATCCTTTGTTAATAAGAAAAACAAGCTAAACCATTAACCTCAAATGCCAGAATACTAGTATCAATATGTTCTGCAGTTTATGCTAATTTGACATTAAAAAAAATTACTCATATATATCCCACATATAACATTCTTCAGCAGACTGGACAGATGAAACATTCCCAAAATAAGAGAATGAACCACTGCTTCAATAAAATCAGATGTCTATATTCTCTTGCATGAAAGTGAAACTAAGTGTAATGGCTGCAAATATATTAATTTGCTGAACTAAATAAACACCAGAGTCTAGTCACCTTATAGAAAGTGAAAAGTCAAATTAAAATATATAAGAAACATTTGAAATAAAACAAATCACAATCAGCTGTTAAAGATGGAATTTATGTGGACTTAGAAGAGCTCCTTTCAGAGAGACAGGAAAAATTGTTAATAAATGTGTACACTCACTAAGTGTAGACGACAGCATTATAACGGTGAATATAAGTTTAAAGACAGAAATATCAGAATTTTTAAAGAACAATAGACATAAAAGCAACTCTCTGTTTGGCACTCAAAGATTTTGAAGCACAGCAAGAACAAAAATGTATCCCAGTAATAAAATATATGGATTACTAGCAAGTTATATATGATAATATAAATAAGGGCAGAAGTATTAAATATCTTTCTCCTGAACTTTGCACAGAAAAGTTTGCATTCTTTAAAGATAGCAAAATATTCCTGCATCATCTTCAGTTACTGTTACAGTGCAAATACCAGTTAAAGATTTAAAAAATAAAGTCCTAGGAAAATTTTTAAAAAGACCAAAAACACCTGCAGTAATTTAAAAAAGCGTAGTCTGAAAAGCAGCTTGAACCACTAAAGTATATTTACAAAAGCTTCNTCAGTTACTGTTACAGTGCAAATACCAGTTAAAGATTTAAAAAATAAAGTCCTAGGAAAATTTTTAAAAAGACCAAAAACACCTGCAGTAATTTAAATAGAGTAGTCTGAAAAGCAGCTTGAACCACTAAAGCATATTTACAAAAGCTTCTGGAATCCTAAAAAAATTAGGCAGCACAAGAAAATAAAGTAAAAATGGTACAATACTTTACACAAAAGCAGAAGGGCTGCAATCAGCAGATCTGGCCGCTGTCCCAAGAACATCATGAAATTAGTAATTTATGGCACAGTTAGGCATTAAAAGGCACTGTAATCAAAGACAGTGAACGTGGGCTTATGAAAACTAAATCTTGCTTTCAAACAAGCTTTTGTGGATAGGAGGATAAACTTGTTAAAGTAATAGATTTCTGCAAAGTATTAAATTTAACCTCAATTACTGAATTATAATTATGTGATATCAGCATGGCAAACATTACGCAAATTCAAACCTCCTCAAGTACCAGACTTTAAAATATTTTTTTAATATGGCATCATTGAATGTCAGCATTTCTGTGTCTTCTGAGATCTAAGCTATTTGCTGTATAATAAATCAACAGTACAGGGGAGATGAGAATCATCCTAGATTACAGCAAATAAATTTGCAGAGTACAATCCCCAAAAAAAGAGAGTACATGGCAACTTACAGCACTTTGGATCATCCTATACCCTTCCAGCATTAGATTACGCGTCTTCTAAGGATACAGCCTTCTGGGCCAGTTACAGACACACACGGCCACTATTCCTAGGTTGTTCATACAGAGCCCTTTGCCACAGTTCAAGAGACTGAGCCACTTCAGGTAATCTACTCACAAATTAGAGAAAAGAACTGAGTCCATGTGCCAGTGTGAATAGTACTATAAAAGAGTTCCTATCAGGCATCATTTAATAAGAAGAAACTTATAAACTGAGACAGTTTTAAAAATAGGTTAAAGAATCATAAAGTTCCTAGGAAACTAGCTTTTGGGGTCAGATTATTTAACCATCAAAGAGAATGTTTGTAGCAACATGTATACAAAATAGAAATTTGATAATAGAAGTCATTTCAATTTAACAGACAAACAAACTATGAGAACTGCAGCACCTTGAATATTTGTCTGGCTATGTTCAGAGATACGTACTCAGGTAACAATGTAGACAACTGAATGGTTAATTTAATTAGCAGAGAAACAAAACAGCCAGAATATTACACTGCTCCTATTACTATTCCCTTTCCCATTGACAGTTTATGCAGCGCAAACATGAAGAAAAAAGCCTGCATCTTTGACAATGATGCCATTCAGGGACATTAGCGCAAGTGCTAAATCTGGGCTGGAAGCATAGAAAATGAAGTTTGCTGGTTTTTCATTTTAAGGCAAAATGCCAGCCAAATGAAGTTTTCTAATCCAAGTTTTTTTCTATCAGTTCACAAAATCCAAGCAGCAGATTCAGGACAAATTTCATCCAACAGCGTCCTTTTGTATTTGTATCCTGGTATCACTTCTGCAAAAAGGGTGGAGTGATAAATTGTTTTATACCCACTGTACTCTGTGCAATCCAACATTAGCCCAAATACCCTGATCTCTCTGGCACACCAGGATGTTGCCTTGCTCTACTACTACACTCATAGCTAGAGGATAATTGCATGACAAATAATCAAAACTTTTAGTTTTACCACTAACATTACAAGTATAACAACAGCACTTCCATAACAAATGTGCCACTAAAGTGTTATTATTCCATATGCTAAGATTTTGCTGTTTTCTTGCCATAAAAATCTATAATCAACAATAGGCAATATAGTACAAAGTAATTTTGATACTATTTCTCAAATAATTTCAACTGAATAACTATATTAAAACTATAACTGCATGCTAAGATTTATTTTAATGTTAATTTTCGGTAAAATCATGATAAATAGTTCCTTACTTTGTTAAAATCATAACACAATATGAAAAATATTATCTAAGTTGTAAGGAAAAAGAAATCAAACCATGAAAATCTAATATCTCTAACAAATTTTAAGCTTTTGCATTAACTCTGATTTACATTGCACTCCATAACTTGAATATAATGATGAGTCCAGCAGATTTAATGAGTACCCTGAGTGATAATGAACAGCTGGCCTTCTTAAATCGGGATGTCTGCTGAGAGTGGGCAATTTGAAAAACCATAGGCTATCTATTGCCAGCATTTGAGAAGCAGTGCCAAAAATCTAAGAAATTATGGGAAAGAATGCCTTTGCTAGGATTTTACCCTCTGGCTGTCCCAGGTGCCTGGTGAGAGTGCATTCATTTAGTCAACAAGGGAGTAACAGGGCACAAGAATGAAACTCAACTGTCATTTCACAGCTGCAGTCAAGCAATTTTGGTGAAGGAGATAAAAACCCACAAGCTTTTGATCTCTCTTTCTAGAAAAGGGACCAAAACCTTTTTATACCTGTACCACACAGACCATTGAAAACTATTACAAAACAGCAGCTGTCTACAGATGAAAGGTGTTATCCTATCCCCTTGTTGTCTCTTGAGAAAGCAAATTTCTGCAACACATCGTAGTTAGCAGGATTACAGGTTACAACTTGCATTATATAGCTAAACAATGCATAAAAAAAACTTAATAAAGAATAACTTTTCAATCAAATATATCTACTAGCTGTAGTGCATGATCTTTTACTAGCTGGAACAAAGATTTGAATCCAAAATCTAGAAGGATCTAACTGTATCAGTTGCCATTATATTGTTTTAAAGTGCTCTATTTAATGTTTCACAATTTTTATGACCAATTACTGTAAAATCCATCACAAATAGCCCAAGAACATCCCAAAGTATGATTAACTATCATGGCAAACTGAAGGAGAACATAAGCAAGGTATCCTGTACCTTAGAGACGATCACCTCTCTCTTCTTCATTTTCTTTCCTAAATGATTACCTATCCCATTAGTTTTGCTAACATCCATTTTCCATCCTGCTCTTACGTTGTCATCTCTTATGATAAATTCAGCATTCTTTTCCTTAAATCAATTATACATCATCAGCTGCAAATCTGCAGTGATTCAGCCTTGCTCTCTATTTACCCTAATAGCTGTTTTCACCAGGGATCTTGCTAAACATCATGTGTGAGGTCCAAGTACTACACATTATTTCCTTTCAGAAGGAAATTGTGGCTCCTGCTGGAAACTTTCTAGGTCAAACACAATCTCATGGATGCATCCTCCTTCCTCTAACAGCGCTGTATGCATACCAGAACAGTCAAGAAAGAGTGGGTGAAAGGGAAGAAAGCCTCATGAGGACTAGATAAACTCCCTGGGTGGACTCTTGACCATGCTAGACTGAAATTTTAAATACCATGAGTTTACCAGAAGGAGTCCATTGACCATTTGACTCTCATCTCGTAGGCAAATTTTGGGGTCAGTTTGATGGCAGAACATGATGGCATAAGTACCCAAACCAAGGCTGAATTACTTGTAATTTTCTTTTTAGAAATGTCATACTCTCTCCTTGATAAATGTCCTATCTCTGGCTTTCCAAGTGACTGTTAAAAGCAAGGATCACACCAACACTGCAAAAGAATTTCCATCCCAGCCATTTTACAATTAAGATACTCTCCCATGAGTAATCAGCAGATCAAAGCAAAAAAGATACCTTTTGAAGACTGAAAACACTGACCAGCTACCTCCTCACAGGCCAGCATAGCTACAACAGCCATATCAATAATACAAGAAAGCATAGATCCCAATAAGAAGGGAGAGAAATCCAGAAAGTATTAATATTAAACAGGAAGTCTGCCATTTACCTCTGTTCCTACAGGGATTTTGCTTTTCATCCTATGTGTTCAAATATTTGTCCCATAGAGATCTGGCAGAGTTCCACCTTGATTTCCTGCCATACTGTACGGAAAATTGATTTGACTAATGCAGAAAGTCCTTGATAGAAAACCAAAGAGAGATACATAGCAGACAATTGATAATTCCCTATGGTAGACAAAGAATACAAATGAAACACTGTGTAGAATATCAAATTCCAAATTCCAGAAGTTTGCAGTATCACTTAGCATGCCAGCTCACCCTGATGCACAAGCCCTGAGAGATCTATCACCACTGCACACTATGTTGGTAAAGGCGTAATAAGTAAGAGCACAAGCATGGTAGACACTGATATGCAGCGAGCATCAAGAATAGGGATATCCAGCCTCGCATGGATCAAGGACATTTAGTTCTGCCCTGTTTTCCACTACAACCAACACTCCTCCATCATGGGACATTATGTTTTAGTTGTTTTTTTCTCCAGCCACATAAAGTCACCTGTCTTCTTTCTATTCAGCATATGTTTTTCCTTGTCTAATTTTATTTCTCAGATCAGTGGCTGTACTGTCAGTTGTCCAGTAACATTAGTTTTATTAATACATCCCATAATAGCCTGAGTACATTTTGTGTCAGCAGCACAATTCTATAGCTCAAGTTTTCTTCCTGTTAAAATAAATCAGGCTCTGACAACTCCTCTGTTTTAAAAGATGTGATAAGGTATAACATCTGTTAATACCATACACCCCCCCATCAGGATCATTCCAAAAAACTCACTGCAGATCTTCTACACCACCTTCCACTCCCTTGTAATGTCTTCCCTAACTTTTGTCTTTCGACAAGCAATAAGGAATACAGGAGGCGAATGTCTGAGGCAGAGAGCAGGTAAATGAGACTTGTAGTCCAGGATTCTCATTAAGCGTGAAGCCATCTTATTAGAGAATGATGTGGATTATGAGAATAAAGTGAAGAACTGTACAGCAGTATCTCTGACTTTCAGAGAAGCGCAGTCCAATCACTGCTAAAAAAAAAAAAAAAATCGAAAAAGAGGAAAAATTGACCTAATTAGTTAGTACTGAACAAGAGATATACCCATTGCAACCTGTCATGGATAATTTCGCAGTCAAGATTTGTGGCTTGGATGTAACATGGCTTTAATTGTTCATGATGAGTAACACTTTATTTTGACTGTAACTCTTCTGCAAATAACAACTGCTTTACAAGAAAAGAAAGATAGCCTTTCTTACTCCACCAAGACAAAACAAAGCCTCATACTTTAATCACTGTGTATTTCCACTGTCAGCCATGGAAATAGGATTGTATCATTAAGACACAAACTAGAGACTGCCCCACCACCCCATCCCAGCAGGCTGGTGCTACTCATGGGTGCTACTATCCCCTGTCTACAGATCAGTAGAAGAAAAGCAATGGAGTAGACAGGGGATAGTAGCACCCATGAGTAGCACCAGAAGAAGTAGTTCCCCCTTGAGTCAAATAATGGAGGAATAGATTTTGTCCATCCTCCACCATGGCTATGTGCCTTGCCCTGTCACCATATGTTTACATTTGATTTATCCAAGTCTAAGCATTAGATTATTTTTGAGGAATTATTATGTGTCTATTTACCCTTGAGGACTTTGACATAGGGTAATAACACAGCTGAATGCAATGTTTTGTATGGTTCATGAGGAGGGGATATTTTAATTCTGAGGAGATTTTATAATTTTTTGTTCTATGATTTTCAATATATTTACTATATTCTGAGCTATTGTAAGTATTATAGGGTTACATATGTTATAAGAAATGAAATTAAATTCAGCCACCTCCTTGGTACCTAAGACTAATTCAGATGTGAACCAACTGCCCTATCCACTCTGGGTTTTTCTTTGTACATTTAAGTAATTAAACAATAAAGAAGTAAACTTTCTGAAGCCATGTGTGTATTTATACTTATATTAGCAAAGGCAGCACTCAGTTAGGAAGATAACACTCTCATGTCATCTCAAAAGGGCTTTTCATCAGCACACCTACAAGTGCACACTTCCTGTAAATAATAAATCAAAGCACTCAAACCTTTGGTTGTTTCAAAGAGGATGATTTTAGATAGACAGCTATGTTAGAGCAAGAGTAATACCCTTGAACTGGTTACAAACATGCTGTTCAACAGAGGCTGAGAAGGACTTAGTGAAGCAGTGGGGAAGAAAAGTAGTAGATAACTTAGGTGAAAGATGAAGTTGAGTTCAGCAGCATACCAGAGAAGCAGGAAAAAAAACATGCTCCTCTTTCCCTTCAGAGTCCTGATGGATTCTCAATACCTCACATGTAGCTTTGTGACCAATATATTACATCACAGCAGACTTGTGCTGCTCAACATATATGCAGTCTCACCTCAGTGAAGGAGGACAAGGAAAGCACATCTCAGAAATCAAGCTACAGAATAGACCATTAAGTTCCCTTCATCCTTACTGAAATCATCACAAGAAAAACTTTTAGTATGTGTCCCTATCAGGTCTGAGGCATATGAAAACTGCCAGTATCAAAGAACCCAAAGCCCTGCCTGTAACACCAGTCTTGGGGGTGGCATTCATAGACTGAGTCTTTGCATTGAATTCCCTGTCATTACTTGTAGATTGTAGAATGGAACAGAAAATAACCTGGGCTCCATACTCCTTCACAAACCATCCCAAGGCCTTAAAGACTCTCTTCATCACATTTTGATTAAGGGATATAAATTCCTCCCCACTTGCCTGGAAGATGAGCAGTGGGTAGTATCATTGGCTCAAACAAAATTGTCAGCTTCAGATAAAACATAGCAGGTTGAACAAGTAAATAGAAGGCAAGAGGAGTGAGATAGACCCTCTGGTAGACACCATTTACTAATAACATCATTAGGAAATATATTAGTAGCATTACTGTTATTACTTCTGTAATTAAAAAAAAAATAAAATATCCAAAGCCTAAAAACATCACCACCATGTTATCCTGATGCAGTTTTGATAAAGCTTCATTCACATAAAGTCACTCTTACATATGGTAGAGAACTACACAGACGCAAGAGTAGACACTTCTAGCAAGCCCAAGATTATGCTAGATTAATAGAGGTATAAAATTACTACCAAAGTAAGACTCCAAAAAAAAGCAAAATGCAAGTGCAATGGTTCACCATTATACAAGCTGCACTTCATTTATAGAAATAGAAATTATATAAGATTTTAAGATTAATTTAACCACTTGATTCCAGACAAGCAAAACAGGGTAGGATGATTCTAGGTGGATTCATTCACTATTCAGCTTCTAATCTGGATTTAGAGTTTAGCATGTAGAAGTGCCATTTTTCACAGTAAATGGCAGATTTAACAGTATTACACTTCTTTAATTCTGCAGACAGAGCTTTAATAGGACTTCCCAGCTCACATTTAACTCCCCACAAAATAAAAATTAAAAAAAAAAATACAAACCACACAAATATTAAAAAGAAATCCTCAAAAACTGCTTAAAATTATGAGGTTCCTGTCCAGTCTGATGCAGATAACAGTGAATTTTCATTCTTCTGCTAAAGAGTCTTTGTGCCAAAGCATTCTCTTTTATTTATAACTGATAATATTTAGTTTTCATGTATTTTACCCCCATTTTTTTCAACAAATTCCAGTCCTCTACTGCCTTGGCTCGGAACCTAGCCTTGAATTCATTACACCTGCTCAAATAAGTAAACAAATTGAATGTAGGTGACTCCAAAACCAGTGTTCTTGAAAGCTTTCTGCAGGGTGGGGTATGGAAGAAGTGTGAGTACATTCATATTTCTCTCATCAAAACGCATTTTTTAAATTTTAGAGCACACAGATGAATGCTGCTTGAAACAAACCAGAAGAGTCTCTTAATCTTAATGGATATCAAGCTTGGAAACTGTATATCAGTGAAAAGGCAAAGAATAGCAATTCCTCTGAAATGTTAGCCTTATCAACAAATCTACAAGGACACATAAGAATTATCCTTGGTGGATGAGGATAAGTTTGTGGATGTTTACTTAAACTGGAGATGCACAAGTCCAAGGGATTTGTCAGGATGTATCCATGAGTGTTGAGGGAGATGGCTAACATCATTGCCTTTGAAGATTGCCTTTGGAAGATCATGAGAAATAGAGAAGGGTCCTGAGGACTTGGAGAAAAGCAAGGGTCACTCCTACCAGTCATTTTCAACTAAGTTCTAGGAAGGTGATGGAGCAAATTCTCCAGGAAACTATTTCCAAACACATGAAAGTGATGGCAAGTAGATAGCAAAGACTTACAAAGGGAAAAATCATGCTTAACCAACTCAACAAGATACAACAAGATGACTGATTCTGTGGATAAAGAGGAAACAATATTGCTTAAATTTTACTTAGTAAATCTTTGTCTATCTCCTGAAACATCTTCATAGTCACACTAATGACTTAGGGAGTAGATAAGTGGAGAAAGAAGCCGATCCAAAACTAACAGATCTCCAGGGCTTACAGTACTGCCATCAGGGGTTCCAAAGTTCCATTGGAAGCACTAGCTCAGTGTTCCCCAGAGATAAATACTAAGAACAAGACAGTTTAACATCTTCACTAAATGTCTGATCAGTGATGGGAAAGAGTGCAACTTCAGCAAATTTTCAGATGATACAAAATTAGGAGTGATTGATATTTCAGGTTACTATGCTTTCACCAGAAGGGTGTCAACTGACTGAGAAGGGAGCCAACAGGAACTTCATATAGTTCAAAAAGTGAAAAAAATGAAGTCCTGCACCTAGGGAGGAACAACGCCCTGTACCAGCACATGCTCTAGTCTGATCAACCAGAAAGCAGCTTTGCTGATAGAACCTAGCTGCAATGAATGACAAGCTGGATACAGATTAGAAATGTGCAATTGCTGTAAAGGAAGACAGTGAAACCCTGAGATACATTACGGAAACATGACCAGGTTGAAGCAATCAGTGCTGTTAAGATATGGAGTGCCGGGTCTGATTCTGGGCTCTCCCATACAAGAGAGACCCGGATATACTGCAAAAAGTCCAGTGAATGGCCACAAAGACACTGGGTATGTGGACAGGGTAGAGCCTGAGATATCTAGGATTTTCAGCCTGAAGGAGAAAAGAATTAGGGGAATCTGACCATTTTGTTATCAATACCTGATGGGAACTAAGATAGAGCCAGGCTTTTCTCAGTCATTCCCAGTGACACGAGAAGAGGCAATGAGCACAAGCTGAAATACAGTAAACCCTGTTTAAACCTAAGAATACACCTGAGGGTGTTCAAACACTATAACTTCCTGTGGAAAAAGATCATAGAATACCCATCCCTGGAGATATCCAGAGTCAAAGTGAACACAACCCTGAGCAACATCCTGTAATTAACCACCATCTGAGCCAGTGGGGGGGAGTGGAAGCAGATTATCAACCACATGAATTCCAGAACTGATTTGGAACCAATAGAGAACCAACTGGGAGCCAACTGAACCAACTGATAGGGAACCAACTTGTTGGGAACCAACTGATTTATTTTGTGCTTCACCCCAGGAAGAGTCCTAAGACGGGCAGACAGGGAATAGTCTGCAGGCATCCAGTTGCTGAATATCAAAATAGAAGCTCAGTTCACACCAAATCAGCACACCATTAAAAAAATCACTTGAGCAGAAGTGAGCATGTTTGCAAGATGAAGACCCTCCAACTCAGTAGTTAACTCAGTAAAGTGTTCACAGCTGCTTTGACCCATGCTGAACAAAACAAATCACAGTCTCCTGTGACTGTAAACAGCACTAACATTATTTTAAACTCAGGAAAACATGCACGATCAAGCAACAGCTTTTAATTTTGCTTCTAGCCCTATTGATTGTTTATTTATTTGACTCATAATTCATTGCACTTAGTTTAGCATTAGGAGTTTCTCAGATATGCCTTCCTTTCAGCTATGTGATTCATCAGCATATTACCAAGGTTGTTTTGGAGGAGATGCTTTTCAAAGTTATGTTGTAACAGAGGCAAACAGTTCTACACAAACTCACTTCCACTCTGGAGCTCAGCAGTTTAATAGGCAACTCAAATATGCTTTGCGGTGTCTTCAAATCAGGGACTGAAAAGTACCAGAACACACATCTTGGAGTCCCAGTGGTTAAATGTTGTTCTTTGTAGCACTTTGCAAGGGGATGCTGCATGCCAGGAGAAAAATATTGCTGTATGGAGCCAAGGAAAGCTGCCAAACTCTTACAAAGTTATACATGTACCAGAAGTTCTTTATAGTACATAAGAAGCAGCAGCTGTGTTTATTTCACAGTGCCAGTACAGAAATTTGCAGGACCTAGCCTCATCAGGGACACTACTTGAAAGAAAAACTCCTTTAGTTCACCAGCAAGAGTGAACATCTTAGGGCATATACATGCTACAAAAGTTATGGATTAAGTTTGGCCTGGAAGGCTGGGAGACCAGGAAGAGAGAAACAGATATCCCTTCCACTCATGAAACCAGGAGTCACACCTTCCAGGCTAGTCACAAGAAGTATTACTATCAAGTAGCAATCTTCTTTTGCTGCTTACATCGTTTTAATGCAGGAAGGCAAGATGCCTAACTCCAAGTTTTGTATTCCTATAGAAATTTAAATTTCAGCTTATTACACATACAGCATGCGCCCACACCATTTCCAGAAGAAATTACTCCTCCACAAATTGTGATACATCACCCCCATTCCCAACAGCAGAGATGTTCAGCTGGTTTCCACTGCCTTTCAGTGCATGAAAGCTGTACCTGGGAGAAGGCTTTGAGACAGTAGGTGCTCCCACCTCTGCAGGTTCTCCTGTGTAAGACAAGGCACAGAAATTATCGGATATATCTGAATGTTTAAGAGACACTGACTAAAAAAAATAAATATGCAAGAGACTGAAGCATCAGTAAAATTTCCCTCAAATCTGAAAGCAGAAACACGTAAGCTTTTGCAAGCTTGTTAAGAGCAGTTATACTCCTAAAAGCTACCTGTAAACCTAATAATCTGAGGCTTTCTAACTGCAGTACACTATTCTTGGCAACTATTACACTACTGACTGCACTTGACAGCCTGCAGTTCATGGATAAGCACTTTCTTAAAGTTGATCCTCTGATGCATTGGAAAGTTTCTATCTCATTTCTGGTCAAGAACTGTTGCTCTTTGTCCAGTGACCTATCTGCTATCTATGACTGGTGTGCTGTGGAATACCATTTAATAAATGTAATTTTCTTGGCAGAGCACATCTTCTAAGCAATCGATCATAAGAGTCTAGGAATTCCAAGTAATGCATCAGCTTCCTGCCTCTGCTTTGAATGGCATTCCATAGTCATTAAAAAACAACATCCTCAGCATTAAAATGAATTATTTTAATCTAAACATAGATTATTTTAATTAAACACATTTTACTCCTCTTGAAATTGACAGAGGACTCCCCTGAAGCCCTCTAACAGTCTATTTGTCAAATTATTTCAGTGGGAATTGCAAACCACTCCTCCCAGACCACTTTGCTGTCTGTAGAGCTTCAATTTTGCTCCAAAAAAAGGAAGAAAAATCCACAGTAAGAAAATGTAAAAACATTCAACTGATCTAACACTACAGCTACATCAAGGGACTTCTACTACCATTAATCAGTTCATCAGTTTGTAACTGGATACTAAGCAAAACTGCAAAGTTTGTATCAAAAAAATAATAATCAAATCTCAATTTCAACACTGAACTTAATTAGGAACATTTGTAGCTAGAGTTTTTTCCAGACAAATTTAGGAACTGGTCTATCTTTTTGATTTAAAAAATGGCTGCAAAATGGAGCAATAGAGATGTGCTGCTCAGAGAATGCAGACTAACAAAACATTGCTGAAGAAGCATCAGCCAAGCAGATCAAGGAGATGCTGGGAAGGTGTGACTAACAATAGATGTACATGTCTGCAAAGGCAGTACATGTTGAGCCAAAATTAATAACTAAGCAAATCATTCACATCAGTAATACTAACATTCAATCCTCTTCTATTCCAAAAGATATCAGAAGGAATGTTAATTGAGACAGAGGAACTACATCTGTGCAGCAAGTATAGTGTTGTATGTTGAAAGCCATGAGGACTGTCAGAAAAAAGAAAGGCTGAGAGAAATAGATATATGACACCTCTAGTATGTTGGAGGTTAACGGGAGTAATCATATTGTCACAAGTCAAGTATGATTTCCTTTATTAAGCCAGAATACAACTAAAGACACTCAAACATCCTGAAATAATCCATTTCCCCTTCCTTCCAGATTCAGCATTTCCAGTCAAATTTAAAGACAAATACCTGAAATGCATCCAAACTACTATCAAATCAGCATGTTGAGTGACTGGCATTCACTGAAAGTCTCTTGAAAGAGATTCATGAAAATTCTACTCTGATATCTGAGCTTTTTAATGACTAATAGAGTAGTGTCTTTCCAGACTCACCTTTTATTTGTTATTTACTCAGCAGTATTTGCACACTGTTAAGACAGACTAAACCATAGAGGCAACAGACATGCAAGAACATAAACAGAATTATAATGTCCTGGTTGCAGGATAGTTGTGATAGAAAAATACACTGGCAGTGAAGGGGAATGTAGGGATGACTCACCACTCTGAAACATTCAGACAGTTCTTAAAATGGCTGCATTTATCCTTCCTACTCAAGTATGGGATATGCCTTTTATTGTCTTTAAACCACTTACTGCCATGCATTTAATTTCCAAGTATTTGTACCAGAGAAGGCAGACAGAAAAAGTCCTGCAGTACATGTCTTGGAAGAATTAAAGGTACCCATTTAAATTACAAGGGCAAATTCTATTTCCCAGCTGTTTTGAAGTACAAAAGCAGAGAAAAAGCATTGGCCAAACAAAAAGAAAATGAAGTCAAAAAACTCCCCAAAAGGTAAGTTTGAGTATCTGCATTAATGCATGAAAATCTGAGGAAGCTGTTTGTCCTATGAGAAACAAGTATCCTCAGACATTTTCATTGACCAAATTATTTATTTGCACCTATCAGTATTCAAATATGTTTAACATTTTTCGTGCTTAGAGGACTAATTAAACCTATACAAAATCCCTAGTTACTCCATCTCAGGGCTATGCCATCCTTCAGACAAAACATGACAGTTTAGCAAATAAAATTGTGTTTGCCTGAAGTGAATTTCACATCTCTTTATATGTAAGAGACTTATTTTCCTTGTACTTTGCTCTCTGCTGAGAAAACAAATCTAGTTTGGCAGGATGATGTCCTACACTCCAGATATCACACAACAGGATGATTTCCTGCACATAAGAAATTAATATACCATTTCCCAAGCTTCTGCTTATGGGTTTTTTTTCAGATGCAGCCAGCTCCCTGATAAGGGCTTCACTGGCTACTAGCAAAATTATAAGCAAGTAACATACTACTGGCAACAACCTATTTTTCTTGCCTTTTTGTCCTTCAGAAACAGAGACTTCCTCACAGCAAGGACAACTAACAGAAGGATGCAGCAGGATCAGAAATTAATTGTTACTGAGTCAGTAAAGCCACCTTATCCCTACTAAGTTAGAAAAATTCTTTGACAGCTCAAAATATTGCCTTCAGAAAGCTCTCAGAATTCAGCTTTCTAATAAGCTCAGAACAAAAATTTCCTCCTTTGGTTAGGACAAACTGGTTTTCAGTTGAATTAAGAACAGATGCTTGTCCTGCTTTAAACTTTCTTCTGAAACATTTCTCAGCTCACCTATATTTTTAAAATTAAATTTTGGTTATGAGCAACAACAAACAATATCCTCATATATATCTGCCTAGGAACACATCCCACATCATCTTCTCTTTCCCACAAGGGAAAACTTCACTACCTTCCCTTGAAACAAGAGGGTGACTGGCTGTGGCATAAATCCCTGGAGACAATCCTAAATTGTCCCATAGATTAATTTTTGGATCAAGAAAGGACATTAAAGAGATACAGAAGACACAAAATACAGAAGACACAAAGTACATAGCATAAACAACCTTGTGATTGGATAACTGAGGCTGAAGACATGTATCAAGCTGGCAATTAATTGGTTAACTGGATTGGTCCACACTGGACAGTACTTCCTCAGTTCCTAAATAAGGCACACTTTGTTTTCATAACTTTACTTGTTTACCACTCTGTTCCCAGGGTCAAGGAGAGAGCAGCTTGCGGCCTGCAGCTAAGGCTTCACTACTTATGCTAACAATGCTATTCATTGGGTGCTCTAAGTGCTGGGTTGCTCAGGATGTATCTTTGTTTACCAGCCATACTTCCACACATAAAGAATTCCATCTACATGTCTAAATAATTCATTTCATTTTATTACCTCATCACTAGGAACCTAATACAATGCCATCATTTCAGTGTATTAAAAACATTTGGTTTGTCTTCTTCACTTCAAATCAAGGTGATAAAATTCCAAATTAAATTGTAACAACCAGATCAGTATCCAGAAAAAACCTTTTCTTATATATGTAACATTAATTAAATCCTCTCAATTGTTGAACCCTTTTCAAAGATATTCAAAGAAAAAAATATTCTCTTTATGTGTTTCATTTTGAACCAAAATCCAGTCCTGCATTATAGACTACTGCATAACCTCTGCAATGTGCAGGGGGGTGTTTGTACCAATGTAAAAAACCTTTGCATTCTACAGAGGTTAAAACACATGGATATCCTAAATTTGTGGGACAAATGCCTGGTAGCTTGTGCCTTCTCACTGCATCCAACTTTGCAAAAAAAGGATACAAGCCTGTACTGGGTAGTGGATTTTGTGTCAGCTTGTGGGAGCATGAAAAAACCCAGTGATAAAACAGTTTTCATTTCAGAGACAGTGAGGAGTGACAAGCAAAATTCTAGAAATAGCATTCATAGGTTCAATTCTGCCACCTTCTCCTCACCCTCTGAAGCATGCTGATAGAAATGCATCAGCTTGCTGAAACTCAGAGATAGAAGGGCCTCAGCTATCTACTTGACCTCCACCAGCTTCAGTCTATTATCACAGACTCCCACTTACTTGCTTTACCTAACTTTGAACTTCAGATGGCGCAAATCTTACTGCTATAAAGCCAAATTCAACCTCACTAAAAATGAAAAAGCTCAGAATACTTAATAGCATTTTACTATGTTTTTAAGGATGACACACAGTATCAAAGAACCATGCTAAAAAGAAAATCACTAAAAAATTGCAACTTGGAAGGGAACTGCAACTCTGTAGATAACATGTCTCTCTTATAACACATTTGCTTTTAAATTAAATGATTTAATAGGTGGTTATATAAACAGGTCACCACATGGATACAGTATCTAACATACTTGTAAAGGAGTGTCTACAGACTTCATTCTAACATACTAACAAGCCACACTCAGCTCTATTAGCCAAACTGGAGTTGAAGAGAAAAAAAAAATCACAGCCAAGCAGTTTTTTCCAAGGGAACATGAGAAAATACTGAGTGACAGAATGAAAAAAAAAAAAAATCAAGAAATGTATCCAGTTTAAGAACCATTCTGATTAAACTTATTAAAATGTTTCCTTTCACAATATAAAATTATTTGAAATAATTTTTGAATTAGTCATAATAACCTGACAGGAGATACTACTATAAAAATGTCCCAGGAGATGGAGCACACAGTTTGAATTAATCTCTCTCAATTAGCCTACACTGCTAAAAGATACTCCCATGAGAAAAAATAGTGACTATTAAATAGAGGTATTTGGAATAGTAAAGACAAGAAGGGCAGTCTGAGCTCTTTTAAAGGACCATCATAGCTCTGGATGAGCTTCACAGTCTATGGTACAAACAGCAAACTGAATTATTCACATTCTGGTGTGGCTCACACCTGTTTCAAGATTTCAAGACAAGTCCACTTCCCTCTTGTATTCAGTGTGACAGACTTGCTCCACAGTTAAACACAAGCATGGGCCATTCTTCATGATATTTAACCATAAAGGGGATGTGTTATCAAGGTGATGTTCCCTCCCACATAATTAATAAAGAGAACCTAATGCACAATTCACCCACAGCTGAAGTATGGGAAATGGAAAAATCAATAATATGTCAAGGATTTTCAGCACTATGAACCCCATTGTTTGAATTGCACAAAGGTTTTCTATTCTTTTTGTGGACAAAAAAAAATTTCCAGTCAGAAAAACCTGGGTTTAAAGCCCTGTGCCTCTAATGAAATACAACAGGGAGAGAGAACAACACCAAGCAAAAATAATCTGGAAATTAGATACATACCACAGCTGCAGGAACAGTCACAGAAGTTCAATTTCAATTATCACTAGAGATGATCATCCTCACTTAAGCGATTTCTACAGATAATGTGCAACATTAAGGTAGTAAAAAGTCTGGTACATGGATGTGGCAACTGTGTAAACCATCTGCTGCTTAAAAAGTCAGCTGAGAGAATGACTATGGACATATGGGGATACCAACAGTGAATCAACCCCTTTAAGGGTAAGGAAAGATCTGGTCAAATCAAGCTTTATAAATAAAGCAAAGCAATAATGGGAAAGTAACCATAAGGCAACAGCTGCTGCTGGTTTGCAGTACCCACAGGGATCATCTCAAAGCTGCCATTACCTCTAGGATCAGGTGACCATGCGGGACATTACTTGCACTATTTCAGCATAATCTAAAACCTCTACATTAATGGAGAATCAGTGGGGAAAATACAGACACCTGGAACACCTGCAAAGGCACCTGGGACACCTGCAAGTCCTGCAATGGGAAAGTTGAAGTTATTAAGAGGTACAAAAATGGGATCAAAAAGGGATTTTAATTCAGATATTAAAGTTCAGGTTCTGTTTCCAAAATGAACAGACAAATGTATCAACTTCCTTAACTTAAATTTTCCCTTCTAGCTTTATCTGGCAATGCCCACTACATTCTCTACTCTCACAGAAAGCACTCCAATACAGCCAATCAAATGAGCTACTTAGGCTGATATTTTGCCTCCAGGTGGCAGGAGTATTGCTCAGGAAATCATATGATGTTTCATACCTTTCCATATGGATGCAGAAATTGGTTCTTTGCTGCCTATTTAGCAATCGGATTGGAAACTTGTAGGTTGGTGCACCAAGAGTCTAACAGTAATAGGATCTGATACTGGAGATTTTCTTGCTGTGTGGTATCTGTAACAACACAGAAGAAAGACAGGACAGGTTGCCCCGAAGTGAATTCAATGAATTCTTACTAGTCTAACCCAATTTTCATTTGCACAGATGGAAACAAGCATTGAACATGATACTGCTCTGAGACCATTTAATTGAGCTTATTACAGAATTTTTTTTTTCTCTTGTTCTGTTCTGAAGAATTTGGCCTAGCCCAAATCTAACAGGAAGCACCTTACAATAACATCAAAAATCACAAAAAAATGAACATTAAACCCCTTACTTTTCCCATGCCCAAATGCCATAAACTTCTGGAGAAATATGTTCACTTAACATTTGCAGAGGAAAACAATTGCTTTCAACGATTTCATATTTTTCTCAAGAGCTCACAGATTTTTTTCCAGAAAAAAATCAAATACAATTTGTGGAATATAAAAATGCTACCCCTGCCACTTCCAGGTTTTTTTTGTATCTTAATTTCCTCTTATTAGAGGAAAATTTTATGTAGGTAAGGAACCAGATACAAAACAGCTAGTAGCAACTTTGGAGTTCAGGCCTTTCATTCCCAACTTGTGACATGAAGCAAGATGCCTGTTGAGAGGTCCCCACTTCCTGGCAAAGTAGAAAAGTCTTGAGTGCAGCAGCTGGAAGAAAAGTAGTATTTTGTACCTGAATATTTTGTCTTGGCTCCCTAAGAACAGCTAAAATATAGCAAGTACTGGAGAACCATAGAATTCCGGGATGTTTGAGGTCAGAAGATACCTCTGTAGATCATCTGGTCCAACCCCTCTTGCTTAAGCAAGATCACTTCATGCCAGTTGCCCGGACACTTTTTAATATCTCCATGGACGGAGAATCTACAATCCCTCTAAGCTATCTGTTGAAGAGCTGAGTGTTTTCTGATATTAAGAGGCAGTCACCTGTGCATCAGTTTAAGCCATTTCCCCTTGACCTGCCCTTAGGCATCACCCAAAAGAGTCTTGATCTTCTTTACATTACCCCTTCAGGTATTTATATACTTAGATCCTTGAGCCTTCTCTTCTGCAGGGTAAACAGTTCTAGTTCCCTCAGCCTTATCTCACAGGAGAGATGCTCCATTCCCTTCACCATCTTCATGAACTTACAAATTTTTGTTGTTTTCCATGCTTGATGTGGGGAGGGAAAAGGATAACGAAGGATGATATCTAATTCTTTCCTTCAAAAGAATTATTTTTAGATACACACAAAGAAAAATACACTTTTAAGACGGTGACTTGTTTCATAATAAAGGTTTCTTACATATTTTAATAGCATGTTACAATGCAGCACTCAAAATAGTGACACAATTTTATTTCGGAGAATTTACAAGGTTTGCCTACAAGCACATGCCAAGAGAGAGGCAGAAGGCTAGATCAAAAAGGCATGAATATGTTTCCAGTTAGCCACCAAATTTAATCTCAACTACTTTAATGCAGGGCAGGCCCTTATTCTAAAAATAAGGTGGAATACTTTTTTTAGTTTTTTTGTGGAGTGACCTAAACTTAAGGATAGAACTGAAGACACCTGGCGATACCCAAACCTGTTAGTCCATCTTGGTTTTAGCGAAATTCTGGTACTGCCATGAAAAAAAAACAAGAACAGAGAAAACATCTAAGATAACTCTATATCATATTGATCCAGTTTTCACCACACCATCTATAGAGGTCAGACAGATAGAAATGTAAATGAAAGTATCACTTGCAGGCAGATTTTTTTTATCCAAGATCAACTTTCTCCATTTTGACATTTCTTTACAGAATGAGTGAAAATGGTTATAGTAACAAATATTTAATTCAAACAACTAACTTGGTTTTCACCAGGGCTATGGAGCTCCATTATAGTGCTGTGCATCCATCTATACCACATTTGCTGCTTGTCTGTTAAAAGGTTTCATTATAGAAGCAAGGATTTGTTCACAGTAGAGTATGTTTCCATCCTCCTTCTCCAGATTTTTCTTTCCTTTATGCAAACCAAATCAGATTAAGGGAGTAAATCAAATTGAGGCAAGGAAGATACTTCCACTTGAGATGCATTAGATTATGATGATACAGATTTTGAACTTGCACCTGAACAGCTGTGCTGCCTTTTTATCACAGTACATAAGAACGGGACCAGCTCTTCAATTTATATTCTTGTTTTGCTTTCAATTCTCAGCCTCTCAGTTTCCCTTTGACTCTTTCTTTGAGATTTCTGTGAACCTCCTTTCAGTTGCTTTGTTTCGGTATTCCTTTTTCTCAAGCATTCGGGCCCTCAGTTTCTAGATGAATCAGATCAGCAGCTCTGTACTTGTCTCTGACCACATAGGTAGCTCTGACACTGAGAGACCCCCATAATCACTGGTATTTTACCAGAACTCTAAGAAGGGTGTATTATTTAAAACATCCACTCAGTTTTAATTGCAATATTTTTTAGGAAACTATTTTGTAACAAAGATTGGTATTGTTAGCTATGAGACATTACTAACTAGTTCTAGCAACATTTCATGCCACCACACAGAAGTTATTCAGATTAACATATTTGCATGGTGATTATGCCTAAGAGTTCTATCAGTCTGCGATATTAGAAATAACACGAGCCACTAAGATGATTAAGCCTCTCCCTTATGAGGAAAAGCTGAGGTAGCTGGGTCTCCTTAGCTTGGAGAAAAGGAGACTGAGGCATGACCTCATTAATGTTTATAAATATGTAAAGAGTGAATATCAGAAGGATGAAGCCAGGCTCTTCTCAGTGACCTCCAATGATAGAAAAAGGGGCAATGGATGAAGTTGGAATGTAGGAGGTTCCACAGACATATAAGAAAAAGCTTTTTCACAATGAGGGTGGCAGAGTACTGGAACAGGATGCCCAGAGAGGTTGTGGGCTCTCCTTCTCTGGAGACATTCAAAACCTCCCTGGAAGCCTGTCTGTACAACCTGGTCTAGTTGTTCCTGCTCTGGCAAGGAGATTTGACTCTTGACCATTAGAATACAGAAAAAAACTCAGTAATAGTTATAATACTCTTAATACCATTTTATACAGAGTTCCTGGTCTGCACTCCAATTTCTTATACTAAACCTCCACCGTTACTCTGAGTTTTAAAATTATCTCAATGGACCACAAGACCTTCTATTAATTTATCTGGTAGTATCCTGTAACACAGACATTAAGAGGAAATGAGTCTTGCAGGTTATTCCAGGTCCTGAAGCAGCTAGCAATTTTGCAGCCATTGTACAGAATGTGCCATTCAAGGAAGGAAGGAGAAAGTGCATTTTCTCTTATATCCATGATCCAGTAATTGTTTCCCACAACACCAGCAATCTGATAAGTAAGAGATTCCTTTATACTCAACACCAATTCTTACAGTCCTCAGAACTCTTCAGTAATCCAACTCTACACACTACCAGAAAAGGCTTCATAGGTGCAAGCTTGAGCATTTTGAAGCTTTTACACTTGAAACAAACAATTACACCATTGAAACTTTACGCTCACTGGCTATGGCAAAAGCACCATAATGGGTACATTTCCATGCTACAGATATATGTTCGCTAAATTAACATGTTAATTTAAAGTAAAAGGCAAACTTTGTTCAGAGCTTCATCAACAGAGAAAGAAAAGAGCATACAGCATGGTGGAAATGCCCTTGCTACCAAAATCAGGCAGGCAGGATCCACTAGACTGAATTCACAAGTCCTTAATTCAGTCAAAAATTAACTGGTATTACCAGCCCATGTAAAACCTGACAGATTGGAATACTGATAATTTATATGATGTTATACAAATTAAGAGATTAATATCACTGTAGCCTCCCTAGCTCAGAAGGCTTAAAATATTAATAGCTTTTTCAAAAGTCATTTTATCAATATGACTTGTGTTAATGAAAGAAGGACTGAGTTAATAAAAACATTAACTTTTGGAATAAAAGAAGTTTTTTGAGTGCTCAGGCACTGAAGTCCAGCAAATTTTCCCTCTTTTACCCCACCTTTTTATACAAAGAGAAGCCCTACTACAAAGCATACCCTGCTAAACAAGCAGAGGATGGACTAGGGATTATAAAACATGCTGCAATTCTGGTAAGTGCTGCCATGGATGTTTTATTTGTGGAAGCCACGTGACAGATGATCATACAGCAAAACGTTATTGTGTCTTCTTTATTTTCTTCTATCCTAAATCTTAGATAGTTCTTTGATACAGATGGGGAAGGAAGGTGTGGTCGCAACCTCAGGACCACATAAACTGAGGCAAGAGGAATCCTTTCAGAATTTTTATCAGGGTTCCTAGAGGTCCCGTATGCAAAACCACTGAATTTGTATACTGCGCCTATGGCTATCTCAAGGCTTTGCATAAGTAAGACCAATGGCTAACACTCTACAGACAAATGTTGCACAATACATGATTAAGCACAAGCCTCATCAAGATTGGCTTTATTTCCTATGCAATGAAATATGTGCAAGTGTATATTTTTTCATTGCTACATAAACACAAGAGTTTATAACATGCTGGAGGAATTATCAAATCTGAATCTTTCATTCTAACACAAAAATATGCTTCAGTTACTATTTTTTCTTACTCTCTGCTGCCTTAATTGCATTATTTAATTATGATTAAATAATTTGAGTAATTGGCAGTTCTCCTTCCCTTAGGTATTCAATTAAATCTAACACTAGATGGGTAGACTTTAATAGGAAGAGTGAAATTTTGCTGTTTGAACTAGGTATTGTTATAAAGATTCACATAGTGTTAATTATCAGTGGTCCTTTACAGGGTTTTCAGCACTATCAGAGCTAACAAGAAGTACTTTGTAGTATGCTCATAGTCATAAATGGTTGCTTTATGTCCTGTGATATTAAATGCTTGGGGCAGGTGTTGCTTGAATAGAGCTTTTCCTTTAGTGTAGTTTGGGGTGGGAGGTTGTGGTTGGTTTGTCTTTTAAAGATGTATCCATACCATAGATAGCTTGTGTATGGCACTATCAAGCCTGATTCCTTATACTCCCAACAATGCATAAGAATTGGCTTTCTTCATTCACCACCACGCACCTCAATTCCCACCGTAACAGCAATGTAGAGGCATTGGTAATGTTCAGGTTTTTCAGTTAAAAGTTCCCCTGTAGGGTAGGGCTCTACTATTATAGAAGAAAATCGTTGTTGTCTTGAGCTGAAATTCCAACATTTTACTAGCACATGCATGCACCGTGGACCTCTTTATTGTCCACAACGACCTCTGTCCACCTGCTCTATTGTCATCCAATCTTGACAGATTTGCAAGCACATGGCTTGGTCTCTCTTCAGCCAAGAAAGATAAGGAGAGCACTGAATTTACTCTTCACTTACATAAATTGCTGATCTTGCTATCCCTACTATAAACAAAACTAAAGACACATTACTGAAATTGCTAATCTGTGTGCATAAAAGCTTAGGTAGAAAATGTATTTCCAGTTTGAACCTCCTCAGCCAAGCAGAGCACTTTACCCAAATAAAACCACTCAGAGAACTTGTCTGTGGCATCTCAGACTACCAGGACCTGGAAACTTCTGACACAACAACCAGGAGAGAAAGGTATAATAACAAGACTTCAAGATGCCAGATGAATCCCTGCAAAATCTTCTATTTTAATTTTCACCAAAAACTACACCAAAAAGCATGGGAGCAAGGAGGTGCTTGATTTTACCAGGACTTTTTAGTTAATTGCACTTCTCCATTTTCTTCACACACTCCTCTCTTCCCTTCACTGCTCACAAGGGTCTAAGGATCAAAGGAAAGGCTTATACCTCTCCAGAGCTTGTCCCACCAATTTGGGGTCTTCTACCACCCTTTCATCAACTGCACAGTACAGATACACAAATACTCATTTAAAAAATTTTTATCTAGAATCGCAACAGATATTTTTGGCCTCTTCAAGACCAACACAATATGACTTTATCTTTTGTTTATTGCTTGTATTGTATGAATACCTACAAAATTTTACATTTTATTATTATTATCAAATACCTTGGTATAATAGGACAGATCTAATCCATAAATCAAAGCAGTTGGTGCTGACTTATTAAAAGTAGTTTGTGGGTTGCACCATATACGCACCTTAGTCTGGCTCCCTGGACAGATCATCCCCACTATGCATTTGGTTTAATACATATGTGTTGTATTTTTCTGATCCGTATATACTTATCACAAGTTACAGTGCATTTGCCACACATTTAGAGGTTCTGGGGAATGGGGATAGCCATGGTTGCTTTAAATCAAAACTGTAATCTGAACCCAGACTTTCTATCATTTTGGACAGAAAGGAAGCAGTGGAGGGCTGTTTATTTGTGCAAAAATGGTAGGGCTGTTAGAGAAAAGGAACAGTATATCAGGAAATCACCTAGGTTTTTGTCAGCTCCGTCAAGACCACCAGTGAGTATGTAATGGCTTAAACTCTTCTATTTCCACTTGGGAATGATAGAATTCACAGAGAGAATCTTTAACTCTGAAAGGAACAACAGGTCAAGCTAAGAAAGGTGTGCCTCCATCACACTCAGAAACTTCAGTATGAGGAGCAGGTATATATGAAACTCCTCTGTATCAGAAGCACGATTACTGTCTGCAAAACTACTTTACTAAAAACAGCTTCCTGCTCACAAACCATGGTTCTCATGGGTGACTTCAGCTTTCCTGACATCTGTTTGAGGGAAACACTGTGCATCCCAAGGAATAATAAGATGGGCAAGAATGCCAGGAGGCCTCCATGGATTAGCACGGAGCTTCTGGACATGCTTAGATGGAAAAAGAAAATGTATCAGAATTGGAAGCATGAGAAGGTTAACCGGGAGGAGTACAAGGGAGTAACAAGGGAAAAGATTAGGAAAGCTAAAGCGGAGGTGGAATTAAAGCTGTCCAGGGACATAAAGGGAAATAGGAAAAACTTTTACAAATATGTAAATGAAAAGAGGAAGACTAGGGAAGATGTGGGCCCTTTCCAAAAAGCCACCACAGTGCTGGTCACAGGAGATTTGGAGAAGGCTGAGGTACTCAATAACTTCTTTGCCTCAGTCTTCACTGGTACGGCCTCTGATTCCACAACTGAAGTCTTGAAAAATGTGGCCGTATACCAGGGGAAGCAGGATCCACCCACTGTGTGTGAAGAGCAGGTTCGTGA
>VZTY01017277.1:38962-62488 GCA_013400935.1 Turnix velox
GTTGTTCAGCCTGGAGAAGAGAAGGCTTCGGCCTTATAGTAAATTATTAGTACCTTAGGAGGTCCTACAGAAAGGCAGGGGAAGGACTTTTTAATATGATATTGGATGGAAGGACCAGAAACAATGGATGTAAATTGGAAGGGGGTAGATTTAGGCTCAACATAATAAAGAAATTCTTTAGAGTGAGGGTAGTGAAACACTGGAAAAGGTTGCCCAGGGAGGTTGTGGATGCCCCCTCTCTGGAGGTGTTTAATTCCAGGCTGGACATGGCACTGAGCAGCCAGATCTAGTGGGAGGTGTTCCTGCCTATAGCAAGGGGGTTGGAACTCAATGATCTTTAAGGTCCCTTCCAACCCAAACTATTTCATGATTCTATGATTCCATTTCCTAGTAATACTACAAACGTTGTGTTGGATGGATTGTCCAATTGACTTACTAACACAGAGTTCTCCATCACCACAGAGGCATGCTCATGTCCCTCATTTGGGAAGTACAGTAATTCCAAACAGTTTAAGATTTGTTTCAGATTCCTCTTTCAGACATTATGCATACGTGTTACACATACTGTATGCTAATACACTGATGTCGCCTAAGGTGTCAACATCTGTAGAGAGCAGTCCTGTAAATGGCATGGCAAGATGTTCCACCAAATTCTATATTCTGTCAAGCCACCTGGTGGAAAGGTACTAGTCTAACCAATTAAATTGCTTAGACATTTGCTAGTATCAATCCTTTTTCTTCAAGCTTGCAACATAAAAATGATTAACAAGGCTGGTCTTTCTTTTACAGATAGTCATAGTCATGATTTCTAAGAATCTGGTAAGTTGAAGGACTTGGTTTTGTTCCCCTGGTAAGTGAGGCCTCTCCTGAGATTTCTGCATCACTATTTATAGGATTATATTGTGCTGTATTTATAGACAACATCCTTTTATAGCAGTGACACTTTCATTGTTTGTCTATTCTGTTTAATTTTCCTTTTTTAATGGCAACCTTTTATTGTATTATGGCAACCTCTTCGTATTTTCCTTGAGCTTAATTAGGATGGGCTTAATTATGAAGCTTTAAAAAAGCCTAACATCTCTCTCCCTGCATTGCACACCAGCTGTGCTTTTTGCATAATTAATTCTCCTAAGGATTGTGATTTTTTTTTAATTCATTATAATACTATCTATGTATTTCTTAATCTACCTATCAGACTAGTCTCTGACCTAGTCAGACCATACAATGATAAACTGGAAAAGAGCATTGACATATGTTTTTCTGTATGATTCAAATCTCTGATCCTGATTTTTAAAGGAAGCATAAATATTTCTGCTTCTCTTATTTCTTCTTTCTGCACTTCAGTGATTGCCATTTAAACTTCCCGAGAGAGGAGAATGGAAGAGACTAAGCCACTGTCTGCTTCAAAAGGCCAACTATAGTGTTCACTCATTTGCTTTACAGCAATTACCTATTTTTATTTGTAAATAGTCTAACTAACAATATACTTATATCTTTCTCCTGCTTGGAAGAACTTTTTCCAGCTTGGCATCAGAGAACTCAGGGAACTAGTCCCATGACAAATCCAGGCTTATTATCCAAATCAAAGCTACATTTTTTCTTGTCAGTGAAACATGCGTCAGAGGTGTAGGGGAGAAGCAGAGGAGGTAGGAGGTGTGGGTTGAAAGCAGCCATATGGATTTAAAAGTCTCTTCCACTGAAGTTTACCTCTGACCAGTACGTAAGAGTTGAAATTTCTCAGGTCTTGCTTTGGGCTAAAGAAATTCTTTCCAGAAAATCATCTGTTACAGAAGCTTCCTTAGTGGAAGTTCCTTAATGAAATTCATTAAAATTGTTTAATAGCATTAGGAAATTCATGTCATTTTATGTACACTACATCTATTGTTCCAGAGAATACTGCAGTCAACAGAAGAATTTGACTTCTACAACAGATTTTCACTAGAACCTCTAGAATGAAGGAATAAAATTGCACCAGATGCAAGTGACAGTGTTGCATCTTAACAAAGTAAGAAAAAGGCTCATAGGGTGCACATGCCTCCCTGAAAAATATGGCACAGATAGTGTTTCTTGAGAAAATGGTCCTCTGAAAAGATTTCTGTGTCCTTTGACACAGTAAGACTGATCATCACTAAGAGCAAAGACATGAGCTACCTAATGAGTGGTATAAATTCTGAGCTGCTCAATGGAGTGAGATGCAAAGTGCCTGGGATATGTGCCACATTACATTCGATTAGCAGAGAAGTGAGCAGAGCCAGAGGCTTACAGAAAACTCTGTGTAACTGCTTGTGAGCCCTACAGGTATGACTTTGGCATCCTACAGGGTTTGTCTCCCTGCCTCCCTTTCAGTGGCAAGTGGACACCATTCCCAATAGACCAGAATTTCAGAGAGGAAGTGACCAAACATGAAACTAGATACTAGAAGATCTAAGAATCTAACCCCATTGAGGGGTACATGCAGGGTTTAGCACTTCAGAACCCATATGTAATAGAGATGGGAAATCTCAGATCAGTGATTCTAGTCACCTATCACTGAAAGCTCTGGACCTTCTCTTCATCTCCTTCCTCCTCCCTGGAATATTCTAATCAGCTGCTTTTTCTTTAAAAAGTCTGTTGTCAGCCGAAAAGTGTACTAACTCCAGGAGGAGGCAGGTCACAGTCACTGTTTTCCATGGAACCTTTCCATTCATAATTCCCTCCCACATAAATGACAAAGCAAAATTTTTATTATAAAGCAGCCCCAGAGAATAACTATTATCCAAAAAAATGTTGAAAATTAAACAATAATTCAGAGATTTTGAAATTAAGTGTGAGCAGATCAAGAGAATATTTTCTGTGTAATTCTGGAGAAAACCAATTAAGCTTACCCATCTTAGGAGCAATCACAGAATCACATGCTTTCTCACATCTGCTAGCAAAACAAACATTATCTATTGCAGGTGATTTTGCTTTCTCTTCACTACACTACAAAAATGATTCAGCACCATAAATTATAGTTTCCTAATCAGCAATTAGTAATATAGGAGAGATTATTCTTTTCTTAGTTTACAGGCTCATAGCTACTATTACATGCCAAAAAAAAAGTGCTTAGATTTGTCCCCAAAATTAACATCTTATTCTTATTCAATAATGCATCCTTTTTCTTTGATAATCTGTTAACAGTCTTACATGCTTTTCCATCAACATCTTAATTTTTTGTCTTCAGTAAGGAAACATTTTGGCATATACTTGTGCCTAAAAATCTCTAGTGCCTAGTACAATGTTGTAAAGGACTGTATTTTTTTAATATTGCTTAATATTACTTCTTTCTTGCCCAATAGACTCCTCTAATATGAGTCACATAAATGTGCATAGTCTCAGAGTAAATACATTAACAGCTCATGCAAAGCCATTGAGCTGAGTGCAATTAAATCAAAGAGAAATGTGGTGCATAATCATTATATGTATAGCTGCAACAAAAACCAGTTGAGGCATCATGCTGTGGTTGTCTCAAAGATAATATATGACTCAAGTAGCTGGTACTGGATTTTCCCCAAAAGAAACACTAATTCAAAGAAAGTGGAAATAACAACATTATTACACTGGATTCTTCAGCATCTTATGCTGCTAGTCAAAGTAACTATTTTTTGTTGAATAGAATATATCAGACATTTGCTGGAGTTTTAGGTAAATAAACTTTAACTTATAACAGTCTAAATAGGACCTGCATAAAGAATCCATGCCATCATATGTCTCTGATATCTAGAAGTCTAGAAGCCTGAAATACCAAGTAAAAATTCAGAAATTACGTTCTTCTTCAGCTCATGTCAGAGTAAGTTTCAAACAGAAATAACAGAAAACAGTTTTTCCTTATCCTCTTAGCATTCTTAACATTGCATTCAAATTTACTCCAAAATTTATTTATTTTAAAACCTTAAATAAACCAAAAATACTTTGTATTTTTGTTTGCTTATTTCTCTTGGGGGAGTGTGTTAATTTTTGTTAATTTTTCTTTTCTTGGGAAAACCATTTGTTCACTTAACAAAAAGAACATTTATAACTTTGAAGGCAGAATGTATTTTCAGTTTAGTTCTTGTTTTTTTCTTTGAAGCCAATGTACCTTAACTTCACAAAGCATTCCAAGGTCACTAGGTGCCTCCACAGCCATTCAGCTGAGGGCATAGAACAAAATTTAAAAGAAACTGTGCTGTTTTGCCCCCTTCTATACAGACTTTAACAGCACAAATTGCTGAAAAAGAAAGGAAGAACCTCCCTCTTCCAAGCTCACAAGTCTCCCTGTAACATTTTGACAGAGATCCTGACCAAGTTGGAAACACTATGGGTTTTCTGAGGAGCGAAGTGAATAATTCAGCATTTGGCACAGCTTGTGCAGAGATACTGAACCTCTTGCAATATACGAATAAAGTTACAGAGAAAGAGGCAACTTTCTGATAAGCTACAATAGGATGAATAAAAAAGCCCTCTGAATCACAAAGGCCAATGAAGAAATCTCTTTTGAGATCTTAACTAAAGGAGACACTGACTGCTACTAGTATAATACAGATAGTTAAAATATCACAGATTGGCTTATTGCTTACTGTTTTACTGTTTTAATTCATGATAAAAACACTACAAGAAAAATAAAATACAAATCTTGTGGGATAATATTTAGTGCT
Organism: Turnix velox; assembly: GCA_013400935.1. NCBI lineage: Eukaryota > Metazoa > Chordata > Aves > Charadriiformes > Turnicidae > Turnix > Turnix velox. The sequence goes on from VZTY01017277.1 coordinate 43,615, forward strand.
CTTTCATCATCTACATAAGAGTCTGTTTCTCATGAAAAAGACACTCAGTGCTTACAATTGAATGTAGCCTGTAAACAATCAACAGAGCCTATAAAACACATTTGGGACATCCGCATGTTTACCTGCACACAGACGAGACCTTATTGAACCTGTAAAAGAGACCATCTGTTATATGAAATCTTTTAGTGCGGTCTATGTTAGCATTATTCATTCTCAGTGATGAGCAACTAGTTCATTTCTACTGATTGTCTCTAAGGAGTAGGGAAGTTATGTCCTTTTCCACCTTCAGCTGTTTTTTCCCCTCAGTTGTAGTGATTTCCTCCTCTCATTAATTGAAATGACAGGAATATCAAGACTAACATTGTTTCTTGTTATTTCACAGGAGATAATAACTTAAAACCCTCAAAAGCGTACAATACAGTCTTCACATTTTCATTTCCCCAAGCCCACAGGAAGGCAGAGAATTAAACCATCCAAATTCATATATACTCTTGGTCTATTTACAGTAAGACACTAGAGACAGTATCTCCGTGATGTGGCATTGCTGGTCCCATGTTCTCAGCTATCATTAACTATTTTCCTCTTAATTCAGTTTCTAGGAATACTAGGAATGGTATATATCCTCATGTAACTGAGTAGGGAATGAGACCAATTCACAGTGAAAAAAGATAATTTCTCTCTGTATCCAGGACCATAGAAAGAGCACCAAGAACAAAACTCAACCAGAGATATACTAAAGATGAATGGGTAATTTCATTATAGGATGTCATTTGATGTAATCATCACAACAACTTGCCAAGCTTTTAGACATCAGCTAGAGGTTGGTAGCACACTACACACCATGCCATATTTCTTTATATTCAGCTTTAGTGAAAAATCGGCAGCATGATACTGGCAGTACCTCTGCACTTCCCAAATTTTATATCATCTCCCATTTTTTTGTGTACCATTTTTGCCTCATAGGAAACTTAAACTTGCTTCTAAGACCTTGCAGACAGATGAAGCCACAAGAATACATTTTCTGAATAATATCTTTGCTATCAGCTACCTTAAGAACTCTATCAAAAAAGGATTTATGACATTGTCTCTGGTCATGGTCTTTCCTTTCTCCTATTACATCCTTTTCACTGTTATACCATGCTACACTTATGCTATAGCCATCCTTTCAATTGTGCAGAAGCTTTACCACAAAAGTGCTATTAAAGATTGTGATAACTTTCATATAATCTCTGAAGACCCTCAGACATTGAAGATTTTTATTAATATTGTTACATATGCTGCAACACTCCCTATAATCCTTCCTCTGTAAAGATTCCTCTCCTTTCCACCAGTGTGTGCTTCTGGTAATCTGTAATGTTGGTGAGCATTTGCAATTACATACATGTGTTTTTATTTTAAATGCAAGTGCAAAGACAGCTGTGGAAGGCTGACTCTATTTTACCTACACTACTGGTAACAGAAGTCAGCAAAGATATTCTGGCTGCACCCTTAGAATAACTGTAAGTTTGAGAAGGTGAAGATTTTCCATGAAGAATATATTACAGTAGTGAATGAAAAAATGAGTTACCTAATGTTCCACTACGCTTTCCCCAATCACTTGTATTAGGCGTGTATGAAACCCTCAAGCTTTCAAAATGCAAACATGTCAGAGATTACAAGGCTCTACTATCTTTGTCCTTATGACAAGAAGGAAGAAAAGATTCCAAATGTACTGAGAAACCCAGAGGTCAGCAAATTGCTTTTAACACCTTGTTTGTGTGCTCCATTAGTCTCAAAATTTTCAGTCTTGCATTTACCAGGCGCGTATGTGTTCTGGTTAGTTGTTCATATGTACGCCCTTTCCTGAAACCTTTGAAGCAAGAACACTGCACAAACTTTTTATTCCATGAAAAAAAGGAAGTCTTTCTGAAGAGTAGACACACCAAACAGAGCAAACCCTTGTCAGCTGCAAAGTCAAGTAATCTCAATGATTAATAGTGAAGAGTAGAGAATATTTGTCTATCTTTTAACCCATACTGTCTATCCTTTTGCAAATAGTCCCAGCAAAGCATCACCACTGTGACAGCTCCATGCATCTCTATAGGAAAAGCAATTATTTTCAACATCATTTTCTGAAACAAGTGATATAGGAGGAGAAATAGGAAACAAAACAGGGCCACCATAGGCCCTGTGTGGAGTACTTAGTGTATCAGATAGCAGATCTATTGTCATCTGCACCACACAGTTTACTGTAAGTGAATGCAGTGGTATGTAATTGTATGAATGCATACTGACAAATGACTGATTCTTTGTAGTCCCACTGAATAGCAAAGGCTGTCATAAATTACTGCTGTTCGGGAACACGTATCTAGAAAAAGGTCACACAGGGAACACCTGTGACTGTTGCCTGATAGTTAACACAACATAATGTTATTGTTTCTTCAACAGTCATAGCTCTGCCATTGATCACTAGGAAATTTTTTACCATTCACATAGACATAATGAGCCTTTCCACTGGACTTTCGGTAGCATTTAAAATTAGCATCCATTATTGTCTGCTTATTTTAAAAAACTTGTTTATGCATGGTTGTACTACTGAGACTTAGCTGTGCTGCGCTTGTACCATGTTGCATTATAACCTTGCAATTCCATGATAGCTGTGATTTTTCTGGAGAAAATGTGACCTCTAAGAGACCATAATAAATTCTTTTAATTTGTCCTTTCAAACAAATGCCATATGTCAATTGAAGAAATGTTGGTTATAGTCTATATGTTCTAGGAAATTGTACAAGGATATTTCATTCCTCTCTATCCAGATGAATGATGAGCTGGATATGACTTAAATCAGCTAAAAAGGACATATCTTTGTTTTCTTGATACAATATAAATAGGTAGTTATAAAAAAAAATAACATTTATCCCCCCAGTCTTGAGTTACAACAAAATAATTTAAGAGGTTACTGAAGAAATTGCAGAAACCTAGCTCGTTCACTTGAATCGTAGAATCATAGAAACATAGAATAGTTTGGGTTGGAAGGGACCTTAAAGATCATCGAGTTCCAACCCCCCTGCCATAGGCAGGGACACCTCCCACTAGACCAGGCTGCCCAGTGCCCTGTCCAGCATAGTCTTGAATACCTCCAGAGATGGGGCATCCACAACCTCCCTGGGCAACCTGTTCCAGTATTTCACCACCCTCACTGTAAAGAATTTCTCTCTTATGTCTAGTCTAAATCTATCCCCCTCTAATTTATATCCATTGTTTCTAGTCCTCCCATCCGATATTATGTTAAAAATTCCTTCCCATGCCTTTCTGTAGGACCCCTTCAGGTACTGATAAGTTACTATGAGGTCCCCTCTGAGCCTTCTCTTCTCCAGGCTGAACAACCCCAACTCCTTCAGCCTGTCCTCATAGGGCAGTTGCTCCAACCCTTTGATCATCTTCGTGGCCCTTCTCTGGACCCTCTCCAATAGCTCAATGTCCTTCCTGTGTTGAGGGCTCCAGAACTGGACGCAATACTCCAGGTGGGGTCTCACCAGTGCCGAGTAGAGGGGTAAAATCACCTCTCTTGACCTGCTGGTCACACTCCTCTTGATGCAACCCAGGATTTGGTTGGCCTTCTTGGCTGCGAGTGCACACTGCTGGCTCATGTTGAGTTTGTCATCAACTGACACACCCAAGTCTTTCTCTACAGAGCTGCACTCAAGCCACTCTCCACCCAGCCTGTATCTGTGCTTGGGATTGCTTCGACCCAGGTGCAGGACCTTGCACTTGGCCTTGTTGAACTTCATGAGGTTGGCTTGGGCCCACCTCTCAAGCCTGTCAAGGTCCCTCTGGATGGCATCCCTTCCTTCAGGTGTATCAACTGCACCACACAGCTTGGTGTCATCTGCAAATTTGCTGAGGGTGCACTCGATCCCACTGTCCATATCTCCTACGAAGATGTTAAATAGCACTGGTCCCAGTACTGATCCTTGGGGAACACCACTCGTCACTGGTTTCCACTTGGACAATGAGCCATTGACTGCAACTCTTTGAGTTCGACCATTCAACCAGCTCCTTATCCAGCGAGTGGTCCATCCATCAAACCCATTCTTTTCCAGTTTGGAGACCAGGATGTCATGCGGGACAGTGTCAAATGCCTTGCACAAGTCCAGGTAGATGATGTCAGTTGCCCTTCCTTTGTCCACCAATGATGTTACTCTGTCATAGAAGGCCACCAAATTGGTCAGACATGATTTGCCCCTGGTGAAGCCATGTTGGTTGCCTCCAATCACCTCTGTGTCACCCTCCATGTGTTTTTGCAACCCTTTTAGGAGGATCTGCTCCATGACTTTGCCAGGCACAGAGGTGAGACTGACTGGCCTGTAGTTTCCTGGGTCCTCTTTCTTTCCCTTTTTAAATATGGGGATTATATTCCCCTTTGTCCAGTCAGTGGGAACTTCACCAGTCTGCCATGACCTTTCAAATATGATGGCCAGTGGTTTGGCAACTTCATCTGCCAGTTGTCTAAGGACCCGTGGGTGGATCTCATCGGGTCCCATGGACTTTGGCACCTCCAAGTTTCTCAGGTGTTCACAAACCTGCTCTTCACACACACTTATACACTTTGTATAACAACATCTTTAATTACATTTAAGATCAATTCCAATATTAAGTGTGCTGTGTGATTTCTTACTGTTATTGCTGGCTTCACTCCTTCATAAACATAATACTGACTTTAGATTAGCCATTAGGCCTGTGTACATATACACCAGTAGGAGTATTCAGCCTCCTGCTTTCAGTTTTTTGGAAGAAATATTTTCCTATTTCCAACATAAGCCTGTTTTGAAAAGAGAAAAGCCTCCTCCATAAGAACTTATTATGTTGACAGGAAAGTGAAAATACAGAAGATGTTTATGAGTCTGATTCTGATGGAAAATATTGGTGTCTGTCCTGTACTTGGATCCTTCCGTGTACGGTAGGATGAGATAATGCCTGGTTGTGATCCATTCATGAGCAGTCCATGTGGAAGTTTTAACACACTGAGACTCACAAGCCTTCACTGAGGGGAAAGATCATTTAAAAACAGTACCCCTAAGTGCACACACGTACTTACATACCAACTTACCTGCACTCCCTGTTTGAAGCCACTTTTTGGGGCATTTCCCAAACGAAAAATAGAGATCTTGAGTCAGATGGCACCCCCTTCTTCTTGTCATATCAAGCACACGGACAGATTCTTCATACCAAGTAAAATACTACTGGTAGCAGAGTTTAAGTACACCTCCTGAAAGCATGACTTATCTTAGTACTGCTTCCTAACAATGACTCTTCTTGAGCCCACTGGCAACACTTGTATTGGAGCTTTCTGCTCCTTTAATCTTTTCCTCCCAGTAAGCCCATGTGTACCTGCAATGGTCGCATTTGCAAGGCTTCTGTATAAACCAGCTCTGAGGAATGCTTGGTTAATGACTTCCCAGTTTATTGCTGGAATTAAAAGTTCAATTTCTTTCACTTAAAGTACTCTCTTCATATTCTCAGGTGAAGGAAACATTTTTCCTATGCAGATTCCTTCCGAATTAGAGTTCAGACTTTTCTCCCAAGTCTTCACTGTTGTTTTCCCATTCCAACTCTCCAACAGAATATCTGTAAACTCATGAGTCTTTCACTTCCCCCAAAATCATGTCTAGTTGTCATTTTTTTGTTTTTCCCTGCAGTTCTTCCTGAAGCAGACACACATATTAAAATATTTTAGGAAAATATCTCTCATAAATGGAACCATTACAAGCCCCAAGAGATTAACTCATATTTTCTGTCCAACAATAACCATTTTTACCATTGTATGTACCCCTTCCCCATAAAATAAATTCTCCAAGTCACATACTATTTTGTTGAAGAACCTGAAAGTAGTGTATCAAATCTTACTTGAACTGTTATTCCTGATCATAAAGATGTTTCAAGAGATTTCTCCTACTTCTCCTTAAAATAAAACTACATAATCACTGACCTCAACAAATACATTGTACAATTGATGTGTTCACAGAAACAGAAGTCCTGCACATTTTCAATAAATACTTGCTTACAGAAAGATATATGTCAAATGTTTAAATGGATCACAGTGAAATCTGATACGTCTTCCGTTTTTGAGCAATCCTGTAATTTAAACATAAAGGAAAAAAGAATAGGATGCAATTTTAAAAGGTCAATTACAGTTGATGACAGTCCACAGAAATAGCCTAGAACCATCCTACAGACTGAAATATGCTTTATTAAGTTTCTGAGTGCTTCCAAGCAAAAACTGTGTTCAAAATACATTATAGTGATTCATAAGCAGCAGGATTAAATTGGACAATTCAGTACTAATGAATTCACTTGTTAATTGCTGTTTATTTGCTATTCTGTATTCTTCAGACGTGCTAATTTGTGCATATGGCAAGGTTGTGACATCATGAAACATGAAAATAACTGTGACAGATAAGAACTGAAGAATCAGATAATATTAAAATGTTGTTTTAAAGACAGCTCAGTTTATGATCTTTATCCTTCACCTGCCAACCTGCACACAATCTTCCTTTCTAGCATCATTAAAGCTATTAGGTACTCTGCCTTACCACATTTGGAGTTCTTTTTAATGTTATTCTGATTCTTAAAAATGTCTTAAGTTTGGAATGTTTGATTTGAGAATTAGACTGCCCATGTAATATATGTTTCTGTGATATAATTCATAATTGTAAGACCAAGTATTTCCTACAGTTAGACAGAAAACACCACAACCTCTCTAATTCTGTGAATAAACCATTTTTAACTTAAATGCATGAGGCCATAAGACAATGTTGTATTTCAGATATCATCAGGTTCCTATATCTTTCTAGATTAAAATGAAGGCATAAGTAATTCCTTCCTCCTTATGGTGACAGTGGGCAATATATGGCCTCTATCTGAAATACTAGAAAAGAGGCTGCTTCTACAAATGTCATTGTCTCATAATGATGAAATTAAGTCATCGGTCATTTAGAAGGTAAGTATTTATACAGAAGTGTACTACATCTACATTTTATCAATAAATGTGAAACAACATATTATAATAATTTTTTAATGTATGAATATATTATGTGTGCATATAAATGTATTTTTTATATCATCTGAAATCAGTACAGACAGAGGGATGTTGGATTTGAGAGTAGCCCTTAAAAGAAGGACCTGGGAGTAATGGTGGATGAAAAAGTGGGCATTAGCTGACAATGTGGGTTCTCAGCCCAGAAAGCCAACCACATCCTGAGCTGTGTCAAAAGAAGCACATCCAAGAGGTTGCAGATGATTCTGACCCCTTGCTCCTCTGTGGTAAGACCTCTGTGGGCCTGTTGTGACAGGAAAAGGGGAAACTGTTTTAAATGAAAAGAGGGAAAATTCACTCTCATCATGAAAAATTTCATTCTTGTAACACAGATGTAGGCTGCTCAGAGAGTTGCCAGAGGCACCATGCCTGGAAACATTCAAAATGAGGTTGAATAGGGCTCTGAGCAACCTGATCTAGCTGAAGATTGCAGATTCCCCTCATCACAGAGGAAGTTACACTAGATGATCATTCAAGGTCCCTAGTGCTCACAGGGAAAGAGTTTGAAGTCTTCAACAAAATGGTAGGATGACAAGCATTTTCACTTTAGTAATGGAAAAACATTACTATCTGATATGATTTTGAGGATGTGGGTTCCTTCTGTGAGGAACTGTAAAGAAAAAATTCCAAATGTCTTAGTCAAATGACAGACCTTGGACCTCGGGTTTCTGGTTCTGTGCAACTAGGAACATTTGACAAATCCAGGATTAATTCCTTCCCAACACAGTTCTTACCAGAACTAGCATCTTTCTGAAAATAGATTGGTTTAATACATTTTTACTTCCTGACTAGAAGGATTTAAAAAAAAAAATAGTTAATCCTCCCAGTTTCATTATCAACCTAATTCCATTGCTTATGTTTGTAACTTGCTGGTCACCTTTCTCTGACACTGACCAGATAAATTTATTCAAAAGCTTTCAGAAACCTGAGTGCATCATTATACATGTGAGATGTATTTCATTATTTAACCTTATCACATAAGCAGCATTTGCAATCATTTAAATATTTTCTAAATTAGGGATACTATTTTCAGACTCATTTTTCACAAGGAATGCTAACCTTAGAGAGTAAATAAGTAAATAAAACCCACAACATTAAAGGACAGAAAGAAGACTTATTCAAAAAAGCTTAAAATTATTTAGTCTGCAGGACCTGTTTAAATAGAAAAAACATTTCAGCACAGATACCTATGCATATTTTTTCATACATGCAGGAAAGTAGCACAATCTTCGAGAGGAATGCAGTATTTGATTTTCAATACCTACTGCATCTTTCATTTAAGAATAAAACAAAAGCTACTCAAAGGCCTTCAGTAAGCCATTTTACATGCAACTTTTGAGGAGAAAAAGAATTGCATGATCCTAGTCAAATCCTTTGAAGTAAATATTTTGAGTTGCAACAGACCTTTAGTAATTTTTTTTGTTCATTTAGAGTACCTTTCTCCTTTTTTTGGTTTTAATAACACTTTAATTATTCTGAATAGATAAGAAACTTCTTTTTGTTGCCAAATTCTACTTTTTTTCCACTATTGTATAACATATTTATATTTTTCATGAAATATCAAATAATAAATAGAGCTAAAAAGAAATTGCTGAAGATTTTTGAATGCTAAAACCCAGGTTGGTTGACTTACACTTCCCATGACTACTGATGTTTTAAAGCTCCAGGTTCTGGAGGACCAACAAGCTGAAGGAAAAAGTTCTAAAATTTATAATACACATGACATATTAGAAAGTCAGAGCAGAGAACTCTCGTTTAGGACTCTTGAAGACTTTATTGCCACCAATGATTCACTGTATGACAGTGTGGAACAACGTCTCTGCTATAGCCTACTTCATTGGTAAAGCAAACTGTAATGTTACCTATGATGGGAATTTGAGAAGATGAGAGCTGCAGCTTAATTGTTTTTAAAATTTATAAAAATACTCTTGGTCTTCAAACATATAGTCCACTTCCCTTCTCTCATAAATTAATATCTATCAAGAATTTTAAAAATAAAAAGGTGGGACCAACCCTGCAAAAACCCTCAGACTTCAAGATTTTTAAGAAAGATGTGAAGAAGCCAGGGATCTTCACTACAGCACATCAGCAAAGTCAATCTAAGTAAGAAAATGGGGATGCTGTCATACCCACTACACAGCCCCTGGCAGAGAAGCCAGAGGCTGCCAGTGTGACGATCACAACTCAACTTTGACACCAGGATAGTGCAGTATTTGAGATAGGCATTTGGAAAGGGGAGCAGCTTATCTACAACAGCTGCACTTAAGAGTACCCAAGTTGAGTTACTTCAGCTGTCCTGTCTTGGCAAATACAGGTCCCTTTAGCCTCAGAATTATTTAGTGTGTCAGTTGCTATGGAAACTAGTTTTATTTTATATTTTAAATACTTTTGTCAATAAGCACACACAGTATATTGCCTGTCTCAGCTGCCAGAATGACTTATGCCCTCTTTACTTCAACATGAATACCTGTATTTATGCAGAAATGGAAAAGCTGGTTATTTCTTATATGACTGACTGTGCACCTTTTGGCATAATGTGCTCTTATGAATAATCCAATGAAAACAACCCACTTACTTTCACAATAATAAATTAGCCTTTGTGACTCAGAGAGGAAGTAAGAGGGGAAAAGGGGAGTGAGAATTAGTTTTGCGTGGTTCTGCTGAAATTCAAGCCACATCATTCCCACACATCCATGCATATAAAAAGGAGGCTCTGGAGAGGTAGAGGTTATATAGAAAAGAAAATTTTAAGACCTGACTGGCCTTTGGCTATGTAAAGAAATGAAGATTGAGCAGCTGTGCTGACATTTCATTTCTGGATAGAAGAGGATGGTAGTGACTCATTCCTCATTGCTATGCCAGTGTACCTTTTCTACACAGGTTTTCATTAAGGTTAAAAACAAATGAGAAGGCAATGCATTTTGGCTTGCATCAATGTGTTGCTGACAAGCAGCATGAGTAAGTGACCTGCCACAGCAGCCCAAGCCATGGCATTCTCACTTGAGCAGCTCAGAAGCAAGTATTTCTCATGTGAAATTCAGAAAGGGCATGCTATATAGAAATGAAATTGGGTTTTAGTCTTGCACTGGAAAGATCCATAGAGTCCATATTCACAGTTATTCATGTTATATAAAAGAAATCCTGAATCACCACACATAATGGAATATAAATGGCAAATATAAGAAACTAATAAACTATGTGATGAATTAAGTGTGGAAATAAAAACAGACATAGCATGATCAGTACCTGCCTCTGGTAATGATAAAATTTGATCAAGAAAGAATAGGTCTGTATGCGGAATATTAGTCAGAGCTCAAAGGGGAATATTAGAAATTAAAACTCCTTTAGCAAAGTATCTATGTACAGCACAAAAATGTTACAGTGTTAGCCAGGACATTTTGTGCTAGGCTTCAAGTGCAGTTAGCACCTTTTCAGGTAACACCTCATGTTTTATTGGAAAGACATCAGTGTTCTCAGACACACGCATAACACTGATCTTCCCAAGAGCCATTTTGGGCTTCTTTCGAACTCCTGTCCACACCCTGCTTCAGAGGGAGCAGCACACACAAATCCTCTCCCAGAAAACTTAGCTAAACACCATGAATGTGATAAGTGCTCTTCCTCATGACTTGGACACTATCCCAGAAAGTGCTCCCCAGAGCTTCACACTTATCTTAACCTGAGCTCTGATCTCTTGCCTGGGAGAAGCCAGGGATGTGCCATCCTCAGCAAAACTCATCTTAGCCAAGCCACACCTGTTATAATTGGTGACATGCAAAAGTATCTGACCCTAAGAGAAAGACATCTTCCTGCACACTTCCAATTGTACATTCACTTAAATGAATGTAGAATCTGTGAGAGCTAGATCACTGACCAAGCAGGAAAGTATGTGGAGTGACAGCACCAATTTCTTTCTGTGGAGTAATTCCATAGCTATCAGCCAGGGATGTTGGCATCTGGCCTTGCAGTCGGTGGGGTTGGAGAGTTTTTCTACAGGCTGCTCCCAAAGGAGAATAGTGTTTGTGTTTCACACCTTAGCTGCAGCAAAATCACATAACAGCAGGGCACTGGTGGTGTTTTACTTCTGTTTGAACAATAAAAGACATTGCCCCTTTTATTGATTTGCATATGCTCCCAACTCCTGGTTTAGAAGGTTATCTCCAGACACAGGAGTTTCTGTGCTTATTAAATCAGGCTTTGTCTTCTAATGAATGCACTTGTAATAGCAGATCTTACAACACAGGCGTTTGTCCTTGAAGAAGAGAGAAATATAGATGAACTTTTTAAATTTTTTTTTCCCACATGGCACGCTGAACAGTTTTTTTGTCTAGTAACAACCTACCTTAAAACCCCTGATAGTTAACAAGGACTAGATTTTAGCTAGTTATGCATGAAAGCCAAAGGTGAGCCATTTAACTCAAAAAGGCTGTTTGAAGAGAATCTCCAAACAAAAACATAGCTCTTCACTGCGAGGCAAAACCCCCTTTATAAAATAGCATTGCAAATTGCAAATGCTATTTTAGAAAGGTTCATCTTAGTTAACTAATTTGTCCTCATAAAAACATTTGATAGCTCAAATTTTATTCTGAGCTACACAGAGATAAGTAAGCCTCCAATGACTTATGTGGAAGTCTATAGATGTATTAAGACAATCACATAAAATCATCACTCTTCTGCACATGTAGTATAGATTAAGAATGCAAATGGAAGCAAGATGGAGAATGGGGAGGAGTTACTTTCCCAAAATCAGCTTGTTGGCTACAATCTGCTCAGCAGGATGACATGGAAAAAAAATTAAGTAAGGCTGAAAACTCACTATACTCGATTGTTCACAAACTGTGTCTTTCACTAGAGAGCTGGTTCTCTATAAATCCTGGTCATCAACATTAGTGCATCTTGGTTTGTGTTAGATTAGCCTCACACACCTCAGATTTGGATCTCAGATATCTGAGGTAACAAAGCTCTAAGTTTCTAAGCTGTGCAGATCCTTGAGCACAAATTCACAATTAGTGCATTCTCAGTGATAATTAATTGCCCAAAATCACCATGCTGTCCATATTTCTTTTCTACTTTGTTATTGAACTGAGAGACTTACAGAAGAAAAAGAGAAGAAAAAATATCAGAACTTCAACTTCCTCCCCAACACTTCAGCAAAGTGCAGAACAGAAAAAAATATGTTTGAAGGTAAGAATCTTAACAAGCAACTGGGTCTAGATTTTTTCTTGTTCAAAAGTGACCCAAACATGTCCCTTCTATAGACACTGCTGTTAAAGCTGCAATTTCCATTTTGCTGTACCAGCAGCACTTCTCATTACATACTGCATAAAGGTAACAGTCAAGGAAACACAGTGAGAAAACACTATTGTACATGGGGCAGAGAGAGAGATGCAGAAATATGAAGGTAAAGATGAAAAGGCAAATATAAAGTAAATTAGTTTCCCACTACTGGAAGGGCCAAGGACAGCAAAAGTGACTGGTTTTCTTTTATATGCTATATGAGGTATGTGAATCCTGTGGCAGCTGGTGGTCTCAAGTTTTAAAGTGTGATCTGTGGCATCAAGCAGAATGACTATTTCACAGCTGTTATGTTGATTACAGTGGACTGCAATCAGAGTGTCCCTTACAGTTCTCAGTAGTGTGATCCACATACCTAATTCATATTTCACCTCCCTCGTGGGGAGTGTTTCTCCTCTTGCTGTTATAAGAGCTGGAATTTAAATTTCCCTACCAAAACCTATAAAATAAAATTCACTGTCCAAGTCTCTCTCCCAGCCAGGAAGATAGCCGCAAAGAGAAAAAAAAAGAAAAAACATCATACACAGGCTGCAGATGTTAGTAGACACATATACACACACAGTTCTGCACACTCTACGAAGTCTGTATTTATGTATGTACAGTCTTCCTCAATCTACTCTGTAGTGTTAGAAAGCACCTTCTAGCCCAGCTTGCTCAGGAGCAGTCACAGGATGCTCAATGGATGCTCCGTCTAATCCACCGGATGTATGCCCTATGACCTGACTCAACTGCTGAGTTAATCATGATGACTACATACTACAAATATGTCTAATCCTGTCAATCAGCATCTATCCTAGCAGTGTACAAGCTGCAACCAAGTTTCTTTATCCTAAAGCATTTCTCATAAATGAGCCAAATGTCTAACTGGAGGAAGTAAAACATTCTCTTTGCTACAGGGACACCCAGTGCTCTGCTCCCAGCACAGACTCACTCACCTTTCTTCCATCCATCCCAGACCCATTTCCACTATCAGCCAACTAAACTGCATTTCAACCTGGCTTATGAATCTGCCTTCCACCTCAAAACATCTTCTTTCCAGGAGTAACAGAGCAGATGAGATAACCTTCTGGCTATGTGGGGAATTTATGATTGACATCTGCTGAGAACTGGAATGTCAACACATCATGAGAAAGTCTGCCCACTCCACTGTTATCACAGACTGGGGTCAAACCAAAGTCTAGCAGGGCTGTCTGGCATCATGGTGTTCCTAAGATGGCACTATGAATCTGTCACTTCTGTGTAGCATTATTTGCAAACAGGCAAATGATCTATTTGTTCTATTCTGTTATATTCATGGCCTACTCTGTTCAATCACAGCACAATAGCACAAAACCCTCTCTTTGCATAGAAAGTTGACAATAACCTTGACCTTTAAATTCATCGCTTGTATTAGTTGCCAGACACTGATTCATCTTCAGTGTTTCAATATGTCCTGGATGAGGATTATTTCTTAAAGGAGAAGAAGAGCTGTAAAGAGGACTTTTATTGTTAGCATTAGTACTCGTTCCAAGGCCTCTCTCTCCCTCCACCTTTGTTTATTCAAACCTCTACTCTGTTCCTCCTCTGCCTTGTTTCTTTCAAGAGTAAACCAAGATGCCTCTGTGTTTTACTGTTGTGCTTGGTTTCAATAATCCAGAAGAAGGACAAAAGGAGGAACACTCTACCCCATAAAGTCATTCAGGAGACTAAAGCTATATATATGAGCTTCCCACAGGTGAGTGGACTGTCAGATAATGGTGAATCCAGGAGATGATGAGCTTACAGATATGAACACAAGTGTCCCCTGTGTTGACGAGCTCAGGTGTTCAGAAAATTTCTAAAAGGTTTCTTTGAGAGAGTTACTTGAAGCAAAATCAAGATGGTAGCCCCCACAGGTGACCCAAAGAGAAACATTAATTCATTGAAAATCGCTGGGATATGGCTAGCTTGAAGCAAGCCTAATAGTACTAACCAGTTTTCCAGGCATGTTATAATGTTCTTTTAATTCTCACAATCTTTCCAAGATCATTTTCTCAATCCATACTTACAGCATGTCAGGCTATTGACAGATGCTGTGCTCCCATTTTCATGAGACACCTTAAGAAACCAAGTAATCAACCTCCATAGGATATCTAATTTGTGTCATATTTACATCAAGTTTCCTCAACCAGCTAAGGGTCTTTTTTAACTCTCAGAAGAGGATCTTAATTACTCAAAGACATTTCATGCAGCAGCAGGAAGAAAAGGCTAATTTAAGAGGAGCTGCTTAGAGTTTCACAGGAAAAAACTGTTAACACTGAATTCCCTAGCTGGAAGTGATACTGTTGTGAGACGTTACTTTAATGTTCATTCCTAGTCTATGCTACATTGCCTGTTTCGTATTCATAAATTAGTGAGTAATTGGGCACAGAACCGAATTCGCCTATGGACTGCAAACAGGTAAACCCCAGAAAGTAAAATACAGATTACAGTAAAATTAGACACTATAAATTCCTTAGAAGAATCTGAAGGCCTTCTGACAGACTTTTTTTTCACTTAGAAAAGTGAAGAAAGTCAGTACAAACCAGGAATTTACAAATAATCTAAACCAATTCACATTGTAAAAATTAATATAATCTATGCATTAGATAATCATGTGATTTATTACTTCAGAACAACAGACTGTAGCATTAATAAATCCTATTCTCAGCAGCTGAGCAACCTTTACTTTTGTGAGGCTTTGCTCCTGAGGAAAGTCCCAGGGAAACTTAAATATTTAAGTAAGCCACATTGATCTAGTATTACTGTTTACCAAATTTAACTGTTTTCACATTAATCAGTTAAAATAGGATTAATCTCATTTACTTTTGCAACGCCAGTTGCAAAGCATTCACAAGTAATGTAGTCATAAAGAGAAGCTAGTGCTTTTAAGACTCTGATTACCCGATGAGATAGACTTTTGCTTTAGGATGAAAGGAATCAATCACCAGAAGTACTTACCACTGTTAACGACAGAAGGAGCCTAGGAAGTCTGATCTGCATGCAAATATCTCAAATATAAAAATCTGCATAAATCAACCAGTCTGTAATCAATATAATAACTCTCTCAGATCTTTGCCCTTTTATTTTTCCCCAATGTCATATAAGAAACCACACTCCCTATCCCATTTAATTCCTCTATGTTATCTTCTGCATTGTGAAATTTCTGATGGCCCTCTTACCTGCCTATTTTCCTGTTCTTTTCAAATTAGCTATTATTTCATAAAAGGCATTTAATTTTTAAGTGCAAAGTATGGAAAGCAAGAACACAAGAGCGCAACTACTGTTATCATGAAAGATAAAGATTCCACGGAAGCATTCAAACTAATTCAGAGATATCATGCAATTATCAAATGCTCCATGTCAAATTAACTTAGCATCTTAATGAAGGGACAAAAGATGGGAGCGTTTGTGCTTGATTGTACTTATATTGTGCTGTCAACTCTGAAATGAAAACAGACTGTTGCAGTATGGGCACAGGCTATAAAGGGTTAACAACTGCTACTAAGTTTTCAGCTCAAAGCCTGAAGCAAATCTTACCAAGCCACCTGACGGCCTTGGAGCTCGCCTGTGTCTTCGATGTTCTGGGAAAGTATGGAGGGAGTAAAGAACAAGTAACAGATAACAAGGACTTGTGTACAGCTGTGTGTTGGCAGAAGAACTGTAAGAGGAGCGTATGACATTAATGCAAGAATGCAACCTGTAACCAATCAGTATGTTAGTAGTATTCATAATTAGCCATCACTGTATATAAGCTTGTCTCATGCTCTCAATAAAGGGATTCTGGCAGATCATATTGATCGTGGAGGTCAGCCCCTTCTTACACCAACCGTCGTACTTCATTAAACAGACCTCATCCATGTCATCATATTGAGAAAAGTGACTGGATTATTCGAAGGTAAGGAGAATTATAAGCTGAAAAATTGTTGGCATTCACTCAATTACACTTATTAGTAGAAAAGTCAACCAAGTCATAGAAATGAGGTGATAAAGAGATAGCCTTGTATAATCTCTGTGATGAGAAAGGTGAAAAACAAAAAAAGCTTAAGAAGATTGCTTAATTCATGGATATTGTGAAGCAAATTGTCTGAATTTCATAGAGTAGCAAGCCACATTTCCCTGGAAAAAAAAGCTGTACTAAGCCCATATTGCATATGTAAGGTAAATAAGTTGCTTGTTAGAAACTATCTAGAAGATTCAGAAGTTCTGAAAACTTGACATACAAGGAAAGATAATCATAAAATAATTCATATAACTTGAATCCAGTATGTTCCAAAGATTTTGAAGAAATCTGGCAAAGAAGATTAAAATAATAAGAATCTATCCTACCATCACTAGAAATCCAGATAGTGAGCCAAAATTATTGAACACCATTGTTGGTGAGAAGAAATTCAATACAATTGGCATTACTGAATCCTGGTGAGGCAATTTTAATGCCTCAAATGAAAAAATCACAGCTTATAACATGCTTTGGAAAGGCTAGGTAGGGAAACAAGGTTGGAAGAGCACTTATTTTAGAAGGCAATTAGTGACTTTAGAATTATTGATAACTCATAACAGCAGGACCCTGAACATACATAGATCAATGATTCAACTAACAAAACCCAGGAGGGGGGTTCTGATGAGGGATTGCTGCAGAACACCAATTCAAACTAGAGAATAAGGTAAACTATACCTTAATACTTGTTAGTGATGTAGAGAGAGGTCTTTTTGGAGGCTGCAGCTTAGCAGATGCATGCTGGAACTTTCAGTTAGCTAGAAACAGCAAATCATCATTAGATCTTCTGATACAATGCTTATCTCTGTTCTTACAGCAAACCATGCTCTACCCAACATGAGGCAACTATTTTATGACAAAACAGATGACTGAATCATTGGACTGAAAGTTATCAGTTATCTCAAGGTCAATTATGTGCAATATGGGCAAAGAGAGGACACTGTAGATAGGCAGACAGATAGGCAGTACTTCCAAAATGTTGATTTGTAAAAGCTGAGGAAAAGTATAAACTAAAGTAAAACTCCAACAAAACAAGTGAAAATGTAAGCTCCTGAAAAATAATTAGTCAAAAGTTTGAATTTTGCAATAAAGAAAACATGACCAAAAAACTTAAGATGCTTCATGTGTGAAAAGATACCTAACAGATAGCAAACCGAAGCTGCAGCAGCATCACCTCTTTTTGATAAATGGATTCACCAGCTCCCCGTAGTCTTTGGCTGTTGAAGACAAAAAAAAATGCTCCTCATGTAGGTCATATAGAGGCAGAGGTGGTGGGTTTGTTTTGTTACTAAAATATTACATTGTATTTATGCTTTGCACTACAAGTTGGAAGAACTTTGTTTATCCATGTTCAAAAAAAACCACCATTCAGTAGCAGTAAACTGAGGACTCTGGCTAACCAGAAATCAATCCCAAGTAAAACAAAGGAATATAAAAGAAAAAATATTAAACTGATATGGAATTAGAATAGAGAAACAGAGAATTAATGAAAATAAAAATAATTTTACACAACAAGAAAATCTATTTTCCTTTCTTGAGCATGTTTTTTAAGCCACTAACAGCAGGCTGAGAGATCAAGATTCTTGGGGATTTTTCTGTATCATTTCCTATGGAACTACAGAACATTCTGATGAATATTGACACTGTAGAATACTTCATGCATTGTAGAATTTCAGAATTGTTTTTGTTGGAAAAAAACATTTGAGACTATTGAGTCAAATTCTTAACCTAGTGCTGTGAAGGCCACCACTAAGCCATGTCCCCATGCACCACATCTACACTTTTTTTTTCAATTCCTCTGGGGATGGTAACTTCATCACTTTCCTGGTCAGTCCATTCCAATGCTTGTCAGAATTTTCTGTTCAGAAAGCTTTCCCAATATCAAATTTAAGCCCTTCCTGGCTCAGCTTTGAATACTTTCCCTTTGGTTCTCTTGCCTGCTACTTAAGAGAAGAGAACAATCCTCACCTTTCTACAATCTGCTTTCATGTAGTTGTAGAGAGTAATAAGGTCTCCATGTAGCTTCCTTTCCTCCAGGTGAAACAACACCAGCTCCCTCAGCTGCTTCTCATTAGACTGTTTCCCAGAACCCTCACCAGCTTCATTGCCCTTCCCTGAACTCTCCAGTACCTCAAGCACAGGATCCAGTATTCAACCTCACAAACTAATGGGCTTGGCCCATTGATCCAGTCTGTTTATATCCCTCTGTAGAGCCTTGCTACCCTGAAGTAGATCAAACTCCCTGGTAATTTGGTGTCATCTGGAAATTTGCTTAAGCCCCGTGATTGCACAGATCAGACCCCCTTGCTTTGTCTCTAGTAAGTTATTGAACTTTGCATTATATACATCAATGTACAAAGTGATTCATGCCTAAACTTGACCTCGACAGGCTGGAAAGCTGGGCTCAGGTGAACCTAATGAGGCTCAACGCAGCAAAGTGAAAGGTTATGCACTTGGGCCGGAAGAACCCCAGGCACCTGTACAGGCTGGGAGGAGTGGTCCTTGAGAGC
>VZTY01017277.1:62529-99485 GCA_013400935.1 Turnix velox
CACCTCCCCTGTGAGGACAGGCTGAGGGAGTTAGGCTTGTTCAGCCTGGAGAAGAGAAGGCTGCTGGGTGACCTCATTGCAGCCTTTCAATACCTGAAGGGAACCTACACCCAGGAAGGAAGTAAACTCTTTGAAAGGGCTGACAATAGCAGGACTAGGGGAGATGGATCCACGTTGAAGGAGGGAAGATTTAGGTTGGATGTTAGGGGGAAGTTCTTTACTAGGACTGCGGTTAGGTCCTGAAACAGGCTGCCAAGGGAGGTTGTGGATGCCCCGTCCTTGGAGATGTTCAAGGCCAGGTTAGACGGGGCCCTGGGCAACCTGATCTAGTAAATGTGTTTGTTTGGTGGCCCTGCGAGGCAGGGGGGTTGGAGCTACATGATCCTTGAGGTCCCTTCCAACCCGGGTCATTCTGTGATTCTGTAAACTGATGTGTAAAATCAAGCCTGATAAACCAGTCATCCTAATATAGCAAAGATAGATGCCTCCTTTGTCAAAATTAAAAAAAACATCTAATCACCTTTGAAGGGCTCTTGGAAGGAGGTTTTCCATCTAAGTTAGATGCCTTCAGCTGGGCAGAAGGAAACCTCCACTGCTCTCTATTGACTACGCAGTGTTTAGGCTTGAATGTTAGACAGGTCATTAATCAGGTCTCCAAAATATGTAGGCATATGTTAGATCCAGATTAGGTATATGAAGTCTGGTTTGCAGGATGGATCATCTAACTAGTCCTTCTGCTATTAAAACCTAAGACTCTGAATACCATTCAAGTGAGGCAAGGCTTACGGGGAGAAGCATCATATTTTACTACACCAAGATATTTATCACAGCTGTGTATCATCACTAATACTACTACTGAAAGGATTAAGAGCAGGGAGAGAACTGGGACTCACAAGCAGAGAAATACAGTATTTTATTACAGAGATACCTGACAGGCATCAGGAAGGGGAAAAAAACTCTAAAACCTGGACTTCTTCTTTTTTAGAGCAGTTGAGCTTTTCCAGGTAATTTTGTTTAAATCTTCATATTTCTTTTATCTTTCACAAACTAAAGAACAGAAACTGGGAAGTCAGCTATTGGTGTCTGATCTCCAGCCAACTCATCCAGGATAAGCTGCAACCACAAGGGCAGAACCCTGGCATATGCTTCCCTCCAGAACCCCAGTATGACTTTCCCTGGAACACCACCAGCAATGTGGGTAGGAAGTCCTGTGGCCTGAATGGTGAATATATAGCCCCAGGTTTATCTATGCAATAAATTGTTTCCCTTGAGGTGTGTCTAACATTTAGTGAGATACTGAGCATTTTTCATTGACAAAACCAGTACTGTAATGAGATTTGTCCAAAAGTTTTTCGTTTTTTTTGAGAGACATCAGTCTGTACCTTTGATTTATAACCTGCATTAGTCTCTCCTTGTTTGACTTTGGGTAGTCACATAGAAGATTGAAAAAAAAAATTAAATGGGTAATTTTTTTGTTTATATCAAAGCACTATCAAATTAGATATGTTTGTATTTCTCCAGGAGCCAACATTTGGTTTCAACTTGGTGAAAAACTTTTGTTCACAAGGAGGAAGGATATATTTTCAACAAAATCTCATAACATCATGATAGGCGGTTCTTCTGTGCATTATCAATAGGATTTGCTTCCACGATTTAAACATGCCATCTACAGTCTGGGTAGTTGAAGAGCTCAGTTGATAGCAATCTATTGTCTGATTATTTTTTAATCCAATCTACCCAACAAGAATAATATTCCCTACCCCCATTAATAATGTACATGCTCCTGTGCTTAGAAATTGTTCATAAATGATATGTGAACAGAAAAAATACCTAAATCTGCAATGCATATTTTTTGCAATAACCTATTCAATCAGAACTACTTCAGGAAAGATCGTTCAGCATTAGCAAGAAAAGATACCATAGACTTTTAGGGAAAGTAAGTGGCCCATCAAAATAAGTGATAATTCAGAACTACAAAGTAATTTTAGGACATGCTTTGAAATACATGGTGTTTAGGATGGTATCTAACCACCCTTACAATTCTAAAATATGCTACATTGTCCAAAGTGTGCTGACATTTAGGTTGGCTGATAAGTGTTAAGTTATTCTTGTAGACACAGCTTCAAAAATGCTTCCATTTTGCCTGGTTGAATTACAAATTAGTTATTTCATTAGCAGAATTATTATTTTGGGATGAACTCCAGAACATTAAAGCTTTACATTTAACCTCCATTACAGTCCAGAAAAGAATTAACCTCATTCTCACATGAAAGCAGCTAATGCACTTTCCTTGTAAAATGCAAATGTCGTTACATTATATTTTGCAGAAAGCACTTTATAGTCCGTTTTGGTGCATTCAATTAAAACACTAAATTTTAAGAATATTATTTCTATCATTGAATATTGGCACTTGGAATAACAAGTACAGCTCAGTTACATGCTCAGCTATCAAATCACTACTTCTGAGCAGAAACTCAAAGCTGGTGTAACACATGCAATGTACAAAGGCAAAAATACATGTTGTGAGCGTTATATTTAATGTGGTTAAGAGAATCAATCGGGACTTAGTTTTCCTAAAACCTTAGTAATCTTTTTTAAATCCCTCTGGGCTTATAGTTTTTCCTGTTCCCCATTCAGAATTAGAAGAGAAATAAGAAAAATAAAGCATATATGTGCATGTTGCTGGAAGCAGGGTGAATTGAAACCACAGATTTTCTGACACCTGTTATCCTCAAATCATGACAGAAAACTGCAAAACACAGGGATTGTGTACCTAGATGGATTTCACATTTCTCTTATGCTATACAATGTGAAAGAAACTTTTTCTGATTGCAAAGATTTGGTTCTGTTCTGAATGAGAACAGAAAATTTCTGCTTGTGCTGTTAAAAAATCCTAAAAACCACACATCGACTAGTTATTTCATTGAATATTTTAGTAATACCTTTTCCTTTAATCTGTGAAACAAAACGCACAGGATAAAGTAAAAAATTATACTAATGAAATAGGGTATTTCAGCAGGAAATATTTTTTCTGTTTACTGGAAACATGCCTCATTTTGGAATCGATCCATTTTGATAAACCTTAATAAATCTAGGTTAAAGTGGCAAACATTATTCAAAGTATGTTCAAATCAATGAGATCTCAGCTGAAAAGGATCTCAGCTAAGGACATGAGGTAACACAAGGAAAAGAGGCTGAAGCATACCTGGTAATGATTGCAGAAATAAATTGACACAGTGGCGTTTATTGATGCAACATTCGTATCATAATCACTGTTACTCCTATTGCAAATGCTGAATAATATGGCTCAATTTTATACTACATCAGAAGGGTACTCACCTGAGAAAAAAAACCAGAAGAACCTATTTCCAAACAGATTTTTAAACGTTGATGAGAATATCCTGACAAAGTTTTGTTTTGTGACCAGCTGTATTTTCTCACATTCTGAAACTACTGCAAGAAAGTTGTGGCCCAGCATTCAAAGACAGTCAGATTACACTGTCCAACAAAGATCTCAGCAAGGCCATCAAAATTACTGATTTGATCTGAAGATCTTCCAACTCTTTTCAGCAAGTTTTCTGAAAACAGATAACCTGGAGAAAATAAGACAACATGGAAAGTGAAAAATTGTACATTAGAGTACGGAAGAAAGCACCTGAAGTGTGCTAAAAAGTAGCTAGAAAAGATGGAGTACCATTCAAAAATAGCTCATGATCATATACTTTATAAGTTGCCTTATTATTTTATGTGGATTTATTTTAAGAATCCGATTTCAGAAACTGGACAATTCTTTCACAGCAGATAATTAAATAAATTTTTAATATTTCCTTTTATCCCTTTCAAGTTTTGCCCCCACATAAAAATGTATCTTTTACTGTTTTGACAGGACATTCAAGAGGAATCAATTTCTAAAGCTTGTTTGTTTTCTCCTGAGGGTCTTTTGCAGTTATTTGAAACATTCATTGGAGGTGACTTTCAATTATAAGCCAAGACTCAGATCCTTGTACTCACAGACCTTACAATGCCTATAAATTCTGGAATTTTACAACCATCAGACAGACTCTCTAAAAGCTTTTATGAGAAAATATGATTCAGGATGGAGACAGCTGGTATTTAAATTATCCATGTGAGAGAAATTACTCTTATTCATTCACCAGATGCTTTACCCATATATAGAATTTTAAATTAATAATTCCATAATACTTACAGCTATGTAATCCTAAAATCCAAAGAGTTTTGCTCAATGACCTTAGCAAGCTTTGATATCTTTTTTTATTTCTTGCAAATAGAGCAGTGTGTTTTGCCAAATGCCTAATGAAACACTACAGCAGATGAAGGGGAAAAACAAAATACTGCATCCATGGACAAGAATAGCAGAGTTTACAAAACTGTTATTTCTGCCTGTACTCTAGGTAAAGGCTGCAGAATCATTCAACTAGGGAAAACATAACAGCTAGTACCATACAACACCTACCTCTACTACTCATAAATGGTTCTGTGATATATTGTTAAAACCCAACAACTATAAGCCAAAGATACCTGAGGAGACAGGAAAGCACTTAATCTCTGCTAGCATATATTGGACAACAAAAGGCATGTGAAGGACAAACAGGAAAAACAAGAAATAAGGAAAATATATTTTGCTGGATCTCTCAGGGAGAACACTAAAGCAGCAGAAATACTAGGCTAGGCTTTCTCGAGCATGTGTTCCATGAAAAAGAAACAATCAATCTCAGGGGACATCATTGATCAGAAAACATCTCTTCTGTCAAATGATGCAGTTCTTCCTCCTAAATCTGAAAAAAAGTTTTCCTATTCTCTCCTTTCCACTGGAATACTCATTTGTAATCATTTCATCTTTCTTTCTAGCCTCAACTTGTTTTTTTTTTCTTCTTTAAAAGTGCTACCTCTGCTGGTTAGGTTCCACTTTACACATAGAAGCAATGAAGCCATGGAACAACACTTCTTTCTGCTTCCTCATTCTACTTCTCCACTTTTGTAACTTCTAATAAATACTGGTGTTATCCTGTGAAAGGTACTCACCTGTGCAGGTCAAAACCCACATTTTCCTCTTCTGAATCCTTCTTCAATATATTTTTCTGCAAGACGTTTACCATAAATCACTATATTTAAAAATTAATGGATTAAAATGTATTTGAAAGCTATTCCAACTGAGGACTTCATGGGTGTATTAGAGAAACCAAATGTCTTCTGCAGCTCTAGACAGCAAGCTGCTTAGCAATTTGATTTCTTCTAACCATGCAAAAACCAAATAAAAATTTCTTTGCGGGAGAGATGTTCAGGGCTGGATCTTGAGATCCAAGGCTCCAAACACAGGCTTCCATGCTTGCAAGGCTTAGAAATATATACCTATCTACAACATAAATTTTTCACTGCTCTCCCAAGGTATTCCATGTAGAAAAATGGTAATAATAAGTTTTTAACTGATAATTCAAAATTGTTATCAATTATCTGAGAGTGATCCAGGCTTTCTAAGTGTCAGCTTTCATTCCGAAAATAAACATGAACGTTCAAGTCCATGAGTCTCTGTGGTCCTTGCTCAAGCTAACTGAATCCCTACCTTCATCATAGAATCATAGAATCATAGAATAGTTTGGGTTGGAAGGGACCTTAAAGATCATCGAGTTCCAACCCCCCTGCCATAGACAGGGACACCTCCCACTAGACCAGGCTGCCCAGTGCCCTGTCCAGCCTAGTCTTGAACACCTCCAGAGAGGGGGCATCCACAACCTCTCTGGGCAAAGACCTTTCCAAAGGCCTTTCAAACATTTGCAGCTGTGAATAAACCACAGTGCTTCATCTAATTTTTGATTCTACAGAAAAACTTGAAGGATGGAATGTAACCCTAGTTTCCTCCTTCGTTTTTATAACAGATTTGCCTAAGCTTCAAGCACAGACCAAAATCTTCTCATACCTGATCTTTCATAGATTCTCAATCGGACTCTACCCAAGCAAAGGACATGGTGATACTCTGCAGGTGAGTGAAGCCAAAGTGTAACCAAAGGGCTTCGGGGGCCCATCTGACATAGTGGCAACTTCCATATGCTGAGACCATCCCCTGCACACAGATCCTTTGACAGTTGACCCTGCTATGGAAACTCAAGGTGATTTTAAACTGTATTCTTCCTCCTCACTTTGCCACCAGTTTTCCTGATTTCCAGTTCAGTACAGACAGAAAGTACACTTTAATGGCATCAAGCAATTTAACTAAAGTAACTGTTTTAAGTAAGAAGTGCAGAAAATGTTTCATAAGTACTTTGACTTCTAGTCCTTTCCATGCACGCCAGGACATTAAAAATTACAGAGATAGACAGAAGCCCACATAACAGCTTATGGCTACATTTGAGATCAGCTAACACACAATTGGAGCAATTATACCCTGGAATTTCATCAGACAACTTGTCCACCTCTACCTGGGCTTTTCCAAAAGTTTGAAAGAACTGCCTTTGACAAAATACATTTTCTACAAACAGTCTGAATGCCAGAGCATACATACTCCACAGCCCTAGGCAGCATGACCCAGTACAAGTGAAAGGTTAGTAGCACAGAAAAGTCGTATCCCACACTCTGCTACAGTTATCTCTGGTTTTCACACCAGTTTCCTCTCTGCAACAGATGTCATGCTTACTCACCTAATGTGTTTTGAGGATGAGTTTGTGTTGAGCTACATGAACTTTTAAAGTGCTATTCTTAAAGTCAAAGGATTTTATTAATGCTTCTGACATTTGCTTTGCAGATTTTATTAGATCTTATAAAAAATAAAAATATCTCCTGCTACCAGGCTCTATTATGTACTTCCATGAGATTACACAGGTATACTCAGCACCTTCAGGCATGTTGAAGTCATAGCCACTTAATAAATTCACTGAACTGCTTTGGACCAGACCCTCCCATAAAAGAGAAAATTACATTTTTTATCTTAGGCCTCTTTCTATGGCAAAGAATTAGTTCTGTGTCACTGTAACAATAGTTACTTTAGTTGTTTGAATGAAGAAAGAAGGAAGTTGCAGATCTCTGCAGTGATCACTGCCCTGTTACTCCACTTAAATGTATGCCTCCAGTGTACTACAACTGCCTCAGCAGCTGGGTGCTAAAAAAGGTGATCTCTGATCTGATGCACCTGAGTCAAGCTATTTTATGTGCGGTGGAAATAGTCTGCAGATAATAAAAAGCAGAAATAACACTTGCAGAGATGGTTCTCTTAGATGTTTTGGCAGACTGGTCTATTCCATTCATATACTTTGTGAAAACTTCGATTTTTGACATAAAACAGCCGAGTTTCATTATTTCCCTGTGTGCAACTCAAAGCTCACTAGCTAAAGTCATGGTCTCAGTCTTCAGGATTTTCTTTGATGTTTGTGCATATATCTATACATATGAATGTGTATTGGGAGTGACAGGGAGTTGACTGAAAATCTGTCCTACTTACCATTAGCTACTTACCATTAGCTGTCCTTTGAAGGTATCCTTTTAAGAGTAGCAATCTTCTCATCTCAAATAATGTATATTAACAGTTGTTCTCTAATTCTGGTAAAACTCCTTGCTTTTCAAATTCAAAGCTGTCTCTTTTGCCCATGGATACAACAAATTAATTCTATAACCTCCTCATTCACATGCATGCACTCATGTGCACAAACATGCAGACTTCTCTGCTTTCCAGCAGCTCACATGACAGGAAATCCTGTGCTTCAAACACAGTCAATCACAATAAACCAGGCACAGTACATTTAAAGGCTGACATCTGCAAAATCCCTTACTGGACCTTCAGTTAGATCAAAACATATTTTGTTTTTAGGATTAGGATGCCATAACTGGTAGCATAAAGGAACTGACACAGTAAACGAGGGCAAGCATGCAAACATCTATGGGAAGAAGATACAGTGCTGCAGTAACTACAACACATAATGCTGCAAACTTATTTAAAGAGCAGTTTTGATGAGGGACATTCATTGACTTTCTAGATACTATGACTGTTTGGGTCATAAATGCTGTATTGAAGAGGCTGAAATGTCTGCTTTGCCTGAAATATTACTCAAGGAATTTCTTTAGATGCACTATCCTACCTGAGAGGTACATGAGTTTTTAAAGCATTAGCTACTTCCCAGCATCTTCATCCCTACCATCAAGACTACTAGCAGTTGATTTTATCTATGTTATGGTTCTTCTACATCCACTGATTACAAAAATAAGCTTGCAGACAGTAGTTTTCTAAAAAACAGCAAACCAAACAACAAAATCAAGTTATGAAAGTGCTGAAGTAGCTTGCAATGAATTGTTATTTTAGGACATCTATATATCAAGTAAGCAATTATATGTCAATACATCCAATCAGTACAGCTGGAACATTAAACATTAAACCTAAAAACAAGCAGTAGCAGACCAAGAATTTTTCAGTGAATCATTTTGAGTGGAAGTATCTCTGAGAAGTCATGATCTCTTGTGGATATTTCATTAATAGAAAAAAGGCCAAATTCATAAAACTATTCATTATAAATTATTCACCCTTATTGGAGATATGAAGTATAAAATTATTAAGTATAAAAATTAAATGTTTAGGTTCAATTCAGTGAGAAAATAAACATCATAAATACAGCATCTGACTTGATGAATCCTAGGAAATTAACTGCTGTTGGAAGAAGGAGAATAAACTTTTCCTTCTCGCACTCCTGAAACTTGCTTAGCTGTTTGCACAGTGAATATGTACCTGAGGCCAGATCCCAAAAGATGCTGAATTTTTACAACTCTCACTACCTTCAGCTGTGGTTACTCACCACGTTACAAGTTCATCTGCAAAACGCCATGTGCAAAGTTATAATTTTTGGGATTTTTCTTGGAAAAACTAATCAAATTAAAGAAAACTTTCATGAATGATTGCAAAAGTGAAGCAGAAATTTCAGCAGCAATCCTTTACTTTTCCAGTTTTCCATTCTAAAAGCATCTTTGCCAGTGCTTATACTGGAAATATCATGTTTTCACCAGTATTTTTTTCTGTATTGAAGAAAATTTTTCTTTTGAAGAACTCCGCTTTTCTCAAAATATTTATTTCCTCCTCCACTCCTTGCCTTATGCACAATGACAAGTACAAAATACACAGCTTCAGTTAGCATAAAAAATAATGTTAGAGGACTCTTGGTGTTTAGGCTTTTTAATAACATTTTTGAAATTGCATTTCTCACTAGGGCTGTTTCTGAATTTTTTTTTTGTCTTGCAGTGAACATTGAAGATTCCCTGTTAATAATTCCATGGCATTTTTTTTTTGTCAATTTGGGCTGGTTTTTGATCAGGCCCCAAAGCAGCATCATCAGACAGAATCTTCCATTTCTTCCTTTGCTCTTGCCTGCCTGCTGCTGCATTAGCTTCAGCTTTACTACCACTCTTACCAATTACCACTGTCTCAGATACTAATGAGAGCACTGAAACTGCACATATTAATTACTGACAAGAGGATATACAGATCTTCCTTTTTATTCTCATTCAGATGTGGCAGGACTTGTAGCCATCTTTTAATATACTTCAATGGTGAAACATATGTATAATTTTCTCATATTAATATGTTTCTTTCTAGTTGCTGCCCATATAAAATCATGGTAAAGCAAAGAAGGAGGTAGAAGCTGATGTGAAAACACTCAATACACCACTATTCTGAGAATGTAAGATCAAGTACTGGGCCTAACTTAGAAGCTGTGACATATGTGGTTGCCTGCTCAAACTTACCAATGAATTCTGAGGAATCTAAACATACAGCCTTAGCAAATGGATGAAAAGTTGTACTGAATTTTTTACAAGCTACATGGTTAGGACAATGCCAAGCTCAGTGGGAAGATTTAAACTGAACCAGTTTCCTCATCCTTTCGTGAAGTTTAATCACCTATTTTCATGTGCATTTCTAGGAACTCAGGCAATGGTGGGCAATGGCAATCTTACTGACAAACATTGTCAGTGAATGTTGTCCCTTTATGAAAACCTGCCATCATTGCCAGCCTCTAAGAGCTTTCACAATTCTCCTCAGCTCTCCTGAACCAAAATGAAACATTTTCAAGGTTATGATGGAACTGAGATTGAGGTGCCTTATCACCCTGGGCTTAGCAACATTAAAATATGACAAAAATTAAGCAATTTCTATCAGAATTATTATAAAATATTACATCTCCTAAAAGAAAGATCATAGACCCTAATTTGTTTCCCTTATTCATCAGTCTACAGTTTTTCCCCAGGAGGGAAGAGTCATTTATTCTTTAGCCTTTTGAGGAGGAAGAAGTTATAACTAGTTCATTGCCAAATGCTTCACTCTACCAACAGGGCACTCTTTTGTAAACTGGTTGTTTTGCCAACATCACACACACAGTGTTAGCAGTAAAAATTACTTCCTGTCTGATAGCTATGCAGAACATCATTTCCTAACCCAGCAGATTAGGAAGTAAATTTAAAGCCCATCTTCTGACAAAAGAAATCCAGCTTTTACTCTTACCCTGGTAAGTATGGCATCCCTTCAGCCTAGAACCACATTTAGGAGCAATATTAATTTCTGATTCTCTCATGTAGCTTTGTGGGCATAAAAAAGTAATTTTTCTGTCTTG
Source organism: Turnix velox (assembly GCA_013400935.1). Taxonomy (NCBI): domain Eukaryota; kingdom Metazoa; phylum Chordata; class Aves; order Charadriiformes; family Turnicidae; genus Turnix; species Turnix velox. The sequence goes on from VZTY01017277.1 coordinate 73,128, forward strand.
GCAGGATAGAACACACTTTTAAATTTGTCACTAAGTTAATGACCAAGTACTGAAATCCTACCTGAAGTCTACCTGAAGGAAGGAAGTGCATGCTGTCCTTTTCCTGGAGCTCCTCTCCTCATTTTTAGTAGAGCAATAGTCATACTTTTCAGGTATTCCAGAAAGAGCCTTACCTGGCTCTGCACTTTGAAGGTGTCAGCAGTCAAAGTATCCACATTGCTTAAGTATAATTTAAATTGGTAAAATGAAAGCCTTTCTGCCAATAGGAAAAAAAAAAGATTTCTGCTAAGCTGAAGAATGCTGGTAGGAGCACATTACCTTTCGACCAGCCCTACCAACATAATCCATATTTTATTTGTGAAACATATTGTAGTAAGCATATACAAACTTCTCAAAAATACAGAAATATGTTCCATGTAACAGGGCATCCCAAACAGGAAAGCTGTAGTACAGTGGTAGGTGCATTAAGTATGAGCGCAGATGGCACTACACATGGAAATGCAAAACGGCCCTGAAACAATGCATGTGCATACCACCAACTGCACCTTCAGTCTGCCACAAGGTAGGTAGCAAGGGTAATTGAACATCTGCTAGAGTTTGGTGCCACAGTTACTTCTAATTGTGTTCTTTCCCTCTTCACCTGAATTGATAGCGGGTGTTTGGTCTAAGCACTGTTAAACATTTCTGATTGTTCTGGCACATCCCTTTATGAGGCAACAGATGTGCAGGTACTGAAATAGCTGCTGCTCACTTCTATTGATAGGGAAACTGGAAGACACACAATTAAAAAATAAAATAAAACCATTTTTACTTTGTGATTTTTATTTTAAATGAAACAGAGAAGTGGGTTCACCAGGGGGAGGAGGGAGCTTTCTATTTTGAAACGCAGTTTTGAATTTCTCCAGACTGGACATTGCTAAATGCCTAGTTTACATCAACACAGAATGCTTTGTTCCTTTTTTTTTTTTTGCTTTTAAAGCATCCCTCATAGTCTCCTCCCATCACAACGTTTTCTGAAAATTCCATATTATGTTTTGAGTCAGAGAAGTGTAATTGAAGAGCAGCATATGGGTTGCTTAGTGTAGTGCTCAACTCACCAGGAAGGCAACAACTGTTGGCTCCCCTCTTCTGACTGTTATTTTCTTGGCTCCTTTTTAAGCATCTTCCCTAGATAGTTCTGCAAAACTCTTATTATAGGACTTAGGATAACAACTATCAGGAAAGTAATACTTTATACATACTGCCAGTTGTCTACTACTCATATTACTCTAGGAAAAGTGAAAGAAAATGTTTACAAATATATCATTATACAGTGGATCTTAAATTGCACAACTATTAGGTGTAAGTATTAACTATTGTCAGAGCTCTGTTGCCACCCATGAAAAAGTCAGGCCTTTTCATTTGCGTTCCTTTTATGTGAGGAATGCCAAATAACAAATCACACAATTTACTGGGCTGCTGAGAGTACTTTCCCCCAAACCTGCAAAACAGTCACTAGGTTTGCATCTTTTTTTCCATTATTATAAGAACAAGGTGATTTCTTCCTTTCTTGAGCAGAAGAATGTAATTTCTCACAGTAGCAAAGAAAATTAATAGTCTTTATTTTCCAGGTAATCATTATGCAGAAAGTTACGTCTTTATACCTACATGTGCTTCCATCCCTACAATGAAAATAGAGAATAGTTTGGTTTTGCTTAGAGGAGATGAGAAAAATAAGTTCTTGCTGATCTGTCAAGGCAGGTAACAGAATTTTCAAAGCACCAACACTTTCAAAGCTGAGTATGAAAAGTATGCAATTTTAAGGAATTACATTCAAATGTGCATGTCTGAATTAAAATAACTGGGCCTTAGGATTCCTCAGTTTCTAATAGTGCTCCACATTCATAATTTTAATGAACATGAAATTTTAATCTTAAGCCATATAAGTCATATAAATGAAGCCCCTTAGTTCCATTTGTACAGCCTCCAAATGCTGTAGTAGATGCCATCAGGTTTTCTGTAGCCCTGTGCTCCTACACCAAGAGATTATCTTCTAAATAGCCGGAGAATTTTGCAGTGCTTTGAGGAGAGCTATAAAGCACAAAGAACAAAAGCCAGCAAGAAATTCTTAGCCCATCATTTTTAAGTGTTCTGCCACTCAGAAGGAAATAACATGGCAAGATAAATCTACATGAAAATACCATCTATGCAGTTAAACATAGGGTAACAGAGAATCATACAATTCATTTGGGCATTTGCAAACTCCAACAGTGATGATGCTATTTACTTATTCCAAGTTTATCCAGTCTCCACAGAAACTAGCTCCATCTGTTGCAGCAGGAAGGAAGCAAGGCAAGTATAAGCCTTACTTGGCTCAGGTAAGACTCCCAAAGTAACCTGTGAATCTGCAAAATCCCATCACACAAATAGACAGGAAAACCGATAATTTCTAATAAAGTGTTTGGCAATCAAGTTCTATGTAGAACCAAAGTTGTTTCTTCAAAGATAATAATAAAATGGGAGATGTGTATTGGGAAATTATAGCTACAGATTTGGAAAACTTGAGGGAGTAGCTTAGCCAGGCAAATTGTATGAAGTGACAAATAGATATTTTGCCTGTCAACACTATATAACATTTTATTTTGAATGCTCCTGTGATCTGTTACACCTAAGCCTACTGTCCAAAGTCTCCCTTCCCACCAGAGGGCCCTCTCCTTTTCTCAGCTCTGCTTTTCAAGCTGCAAACTTTTGTTAGTGGTTTTCTCTCCTCGCTTGACACTGCCCGGCTTCTGCCAACCCACTCAATGAAGGGAGGCTCCAATTAAGACGTCAGACACTTCAGATGGTGGTCTTTAGAAGAGATGAACTTAAGTGACCATCATTCCGCAAACGTGCATTTTTTTTTAGTCACTGAAGACAATAGATCAGACTCGGACATACCTCCAAGGTGGAACTCATATTCCCTTACACCATCCCTGTACTAGGGATGGAAGACAGGAGCCAGGAAGAGTAGAATGATACTAGGACCATCAAGCAAGGGACAGGTGATACCACCTCAACACCACTATTTTCAGTGGCTCCAGCCACTTTTACTAAGGAGCAAACGTTAGCCATTTTTCTTCCCGTTCTGCTGCACTACTCCTTTATGTCATGCTGGAAGACATAAAATTGCTGGTGAAAGGTAGAATACATTGGTGTGCATGTGGACAATAAATGAATGAATAAAATCACACCCACAACAACATGCCACCAGCTCTGCTGCTTATTTCATGTCTCTCCAAGTGTTAAATATTCCCATCTTATATTATCACCTAGGCAATGATGAGTTTCTAAAGCACCAAAATAAAATCTGACTGTAGAGGCTGTGTGTACACCTTTGCTTACTTTGTTTCCTGGAACCTTCACATATCTATGAGAAACAGCACACGACTTAGTTAAATCACAGGAGGACTTGTATCATCTCTTAACTTCTCCAGACTTATTTTCTGAGATCCTGTGGAAATGTTACATTGTATGTCAAATAAAACAAATCTTGCTTCCCTACCAACCATGGCAGCTGTTCCTTACATGGTCATAAGTGGTACTGGAAGGTTCCCAAATATTACACTAATGAGACAGAGTTAATCCTTAGAGTTCCTTAGCACTTCAGGAATTACTTCAATATTTTTTCAAACTGGTGTAGATACTGTTTCATCTGCTTCCCTCTGAAGCATCCCATATTGGCCAGGTCTGGGGAGATTGTTTCTAATCCTATATGGCAATTCCAGGGTTGCATATCTGTACAGAAAAACATGGGCATGGATACCTGCTTACACAACAAAAAGCAGGTAACATTTCTCCCATTTTGAAAGGTTTCACTGTCTTGAGTCATATTTGGCATAACATCTACATGGAATAGCAATAAAATTAATTCTCTAAACATGCATGTACATAAACATATATAATACACCGATAACTATTTGTATGTTTACAGATAAAATCTGTAGCACATAGCATAGCACAAAAAGCATGAGTATTTTGTTGTCAAATAAAAACTGAAATTGTTTCTGCATTAGGTGAATTGAACTTCAAAGACATACAATCATTATAGCTTGGATTTGATGATAATAGCATCATATGTGTCTTCCTTGAAAGATCAAACAATACTCTGCTCTCCTGCTTCAGTAGGCAGAGTTTCATTCAATGACATTTTTGATCACAAGGAATGTGAAGCAATTGATATTCTGCACTTTAAGATGATCAAGAATCTTTTCTCTTGCTTTTAATAGCTCTTAGAAATGTTTACACTTTACCCTGGAATAATTGTTGTCAGGCTACTCAATTCTTCATTTCTTTAAAACTTCCTTCAAAGTTAAGCAACTGGAATCAAATAAATCAGTTTACTGATGTTTGGGAACTACTGATCATAATTTACAGCTCTATTCAATGGCTTTTGCACTTGCTGCAGAAATAGCCAGCCTTCTAGTGAAGTTCATATTAAAAACTAGAAAAGGAAAAAGCTAGTCAGGTTTTTACCAGTTTGCATCAGTCACAAGCATAATAATTGTCTGTAGGAAAAAAAAAAAATACATTCCACTGCATTACAAAGCTAGCACCTTTAGTCACTTCACTCTTCAACACTGAAGAACTGTTGAGCTGGTGCCTACCAGTTTATCCAAAAAGATAACACATTTCTAACTTCCTCTAAGATTTTGGATAGTTTTTGCGCATTTTTTTATATGTTCTCTCCTGAGAACTTGGTATTTTTCAATTTTTTAACCACATAATTGAATTCAATCTATATTTTTTAAGAATAAAATAGAAAAAAATTATATATAGATTCTTCATATAATTTTTTAACAATAGAAAATATTTTACATATAAAATGTAAGCATATATTTTATATATATGAAATAGAAGATACTTTTTATATAGCTTCTTCACATAATTTTTTCAGCATAAAACAAAAAAATAAATTAAAAGTTGCCTTGGGACTGCTTGAGGAAGAAAAAATATTTAATGACATCTGCTCTAAGATACAGGAATATACTTTTCTCCACTGTTTCAGTGGAAGTAGTCAAGGAAGGAGGGAGGCAAAATAGAATGTAAAGCTTAAAGAGATCACCTTCATGCTTGCATGCTACATGTACAGCTCTTCATACATTAGAAACCCAAGCATTACACTGAACATAGATCTATTCCCCAGAGAATCAATGGCAGCTGCTTCTTACATGGTCTAAGATGGTACTGGAAGGCCCCCAAATATCACACCTATGAGACTGAAAAGTTGAAAAATCAATATAGAACAGCAACAGGACAAGCAGGTAAGGAGTTGAAGCTCATGTGATGAAGGTAGAAGAGTCTCAGTTTTATTTCTGTACAAACCATTTTCCCCAATGAAAGAGACTTATATCCATCCCACAAAGAGCAAATATCTCCTCATGCTCATTCATTCTACAGAAAAAACAGCACAGGTAGTCACAGCTAAGGACAATATTAATGTCTACATCATCACAGACTCTCATCTCAAATAAACATTCCCCTTTGCTGATTTTTCATGAGTTCTCTTTATAGCATAAACATATAATTCCTCGTAAGAATTTCCATGGATAAAACTTCAATTACTTCTTGAATTTTCTTCTCTGGTTCAGGTATCTCCATTTTCCTGGGGCTGGCATAGAGTCTGTACCTTTGACTGATTGTCAGAAATTGAAAGTACTTTATTAACTGTAGATGAACAATAAAAAGAAGCATGTCTAAGAAGAGAAAGTGAAAGATATTTTTAAAGAAAATATTTGGAACATAAATGTATCAATTGTGTTTCACTTATTGTCTCAACTGGAATTTTACAGTGTTCTAGCGCAATTATGTAGAGAAGAGACACATAACTGTAATTGTGAATTAAAATGTCTAGGGAAGCAAATGCATTAAGGTATTTTATTTTTCTTCAGCAGCCTGAAAAATCCATATTACAGCATTTATCACATAGATTATTTTACTGCAGCTCTGAAGAAAATAGCTGCTTATTGTCGTTTTCTGTGAACTCAGAAAGACAATCCTTTCTGAGGATGAAACACACAAAAGGCTAGGGACTCCCACTTCTCTCTTCCAGAAAATATACATCCCTCATGGCTTCAGGAGTGGTGAAGGGCTCAGTCAACTACTAACTTCTGGAACTAAATGTCATTGCATTCAGGTTAACAGTTTCTGATGATAAAAATAGTATTTTCTTTTTAAAACAGAAATTTCTATTTTATGTAATTCATGTTCCCATGTCAGCACATAATACCATAGCACCCGACATTGACAGCAAACTGATAACTTCAATGAGCAAGATTCCCCCATGGAAATGACACGTGTGCACAGATGCTCATGCACGCTGTTCATACACAATAAAATCAGAAAAAAACCTCAGAAACTATTTTTTTCTTGGGTAATCCTGCATTAATCTTTCCTCTTTTTTTCTCTTGCCAGTAAAAGTAATGAAAACACTGACTCAATATAGCATAACTCATTAATACTAGAACCTAATGTGTTAAGCACTGTTAGAACACCTAGTCCATTATACAAGAATGAAAGCTAATCTAAATATGCAGTCTGAAACAAAAATCTATGACCTTTTTATTTTCTAGGTTTCTTGCTGACTTCATTTTGCTGCTCTGCTTTCCCTACATTTTGTAGAAGCTAAAAAAAGAAAGAATCTATTATAAAGGCAGGGCCCAATTGAGTGATTACATAGTACCATCTAGAGCCTGTTACTGTCATAACACCTCTGAAAAGAAAGCCTTTTCTAGACTCATGTTAGGATCTGTATTGTGTGCAGAGGTAAATGAAATCCAGGGACACAGATGAGATATTCCAGTATGATGGAAACAGATCTAGAACTGAATACTTTGCACCCTTTATGCAGGCATGCTGGTTTTTAATGCTTGGTTTTCATAGATGACATTTTTAGGATTCTTCATTATCCTATGGTTGACCTCTTAGAGGAAAAATGGATCAAGGGATAAAATGGTATAATTGTCTTAATCAATTTGTCATGCTGAGTTCTTCAGTCTTTAAGTGTTTCCTGAAAGCCTATTTTTCACCAGTCACTGCAGACAGTTTCACAGCATGTAGCTCACATCTCCACTTTCAGCATGACTTACTGTTGACAATATTTGAACTTTTGAGACCAGCCATTCTTGGGTAAAGTCACAAGAAGAGCAGGCAAAAATATGTCAGTCTTCAAGGACACTGGATTCCTCCCCCTGTTCAGAAACTAAAATATTCAGCCTCCCCTTTCAAATCCTCTCTCAAAAACACACCATGAATCCCATTTAATTAGAAATGCTCTCACACATTCATTATCCCAGCTGGTTTCAGCTCAGAGAACATATTCTTCAGGCTCATTTCTGACACAGTACCTCTACTCAAATATGAGACTCCATTAAGTGTGACCTGTGTTTTCTCTGTGCTTTCTTACACCAAAGACTGAGCACCCTGGCAACTCTTAAATATCAGTAACATCAATAGGCCACTTAAACACAGAAGAACACATGAAAGAGGAGCACACAGAAAAATCCATGCCCACACATCTCTTTCCTCTCATTTCTGCTTTTCACCATCCATTTCTAGCCAGCAAGGCAGCCCTTTCCTCTTGTCTTTATTTGATTTTAAGAATATCTCTTTTCTACTGAGACTTGCCTACAGCTATCGGTCATCCACAGCACTACAGAATTAATGTAGTTGATATGTGATAGAAAGGGGAAGTGTTGGCAATATATGATTACAGATTAAATGATGCAATTTCAGGGTCAGCACTACAGAAGGCACTTACAAAGAGTCTGACAAGTAAAGATGACTGGCAAATGAATGAGGGTAGTTACAGTATCTAGTGTAAATTTGCCTTCTCAGAGATCTATAGACTCTGCTACCATCTGCTGGTTTATAGAAGAGAGCCAGGGAACCTATTTTAGTGGCTTTATATACATAATCTTTCAGCTGTTTCTCATTATGAGAACAGTCCTCCTTGCATGACCCAGTCTACCTTCAGCCTCCACAGAGCTGTCAATTAGGCTTACTTTTGTTTCCTGATGCATTTCCGATGGTTGGCATAAGGATGAATGGCAAACAACCTATGTAAAATTTATACTAAACTGAAATATTATCCTAAAGTAAGGCTTATTTTAAGTATTTTGGAAAAAAAATAGAAAAAATTAATTAATCAAAGGATTTATTTCTGGTTAAATCCAGTGGGCAGAAGATGAGGACAGATCTAAAGGTACTTGATTCTGGTCTTGAAGGAATATACCCTTTACTATGCTTCCTTATACAACTCATACATAAATTGTTATACTCCACTGTAATCAATTTAGCCTGCTATCTTTTGAGAATGTGATCCAAGGAAGATATATGCCAGACCTAAATACAAAGTCAAGTTACATTAAATAGAAGAAGAGGAAAAACATGAATGTATTTCTAAGTGCAGTACTTTGATTTTACACATCATTTGCTGCAATACACAGACACACATAGAGCTCACAAAATAAACTACTTTTAAAATAGCCTCTTCCTCACCGATTTAACCTGTCAGGACCATTTGGAAAGAACTGGCAGTGGTGGAAGCTTTTACTAAAAAGAGTCTTTATAAATTGGAGACACGCAATCAACTCAACTCCATGGAGTTCAAGGCCGAAAGAGATCACGATGGCCACTTCCATACTTATCACAGTCCAGACTTTTACCTAGTGATTCCTATTTCATGTCATCTGTTCAAGCTCAGGTAGGGTTTCAGAGTGGAGAAAAGTACTTACATATTGCTTAATTAGAAGGGTTAGCTGCATGCTTGTGTCTTTTGTGCTCACTCAGCCTTAGGCTCACCTTACTACCAGTACAAAATTCTAGCACTCCATGGGAAGTTCAAGGAATAGTGGCAAGATTTCAGACCCTTCAAAAGCAACTTGGCTCTATGCAACAGGCCATGCTCATTTCAGACCTTCAGAAAGAACATTTTGCAAACCAAGCAAAAAGTCCTGTAACAAACCAGAATTCCTTAGCCCACCAAGAGGATGCTGTGCCCCACTGATGGCCAATGGCCAAACCCATTTTGTGGCAACGTCTAAAGACTGGGTATTCCTAGATTTGCAGGCATTGGAGCAAGGACCTGTTTGAAGCAGTTTTGTAAAAAGCTCATTATTAATGGCCTATAGTGAGCCTTCTCCATTTCCCCTCACCATAAGTATCATAAAGTTACAACAAGCAGTTTCCTTTAGAACCTCCATACTAACATCACAAGAAAAGGGGTATGCAAACGCTGCTTTTGCAAAAGTCAGTGTCACAGCTGGCCTGTGTTCAATGCTTGCCCCTTAGCATAAAAGGGAACTGATGTTATTGAAGTCAATGAAAAAAACATTGGTCTAAACTTTTACTCCTGCACAGGCTACATCAGAACTCCTACATTAAATAAAACTGGACATAACTCCAGTAGTACATATTCTCTGGAGAAACATTATTAAGGTGTCTGACATAACCTGCTTCATTCAGAGGTGAGAGGAGGCAGGTAACTTGCAAGCAAACTCCAGAAAACTTCTAACGTAGTTCTGAGGCACTTGGGAATATTTCAGCCAGACCTTTCCTATTACTACAGCACTTTTATAAAAACTCTGATGAGCACCAAAAAAGGAAATATTTTAAATGACACCTGCTAATAATTTCAAATCTTTACCACCTTTTAATAACACATCATTCTAATCTTTGCTACTGTTTACTTTTGTGAGGGAAAGAGAGCAAGTGGCCCATGAGAATAAGGCAATATGAAATGAAGACCATGCACTGTTTAACAAAGATGAGGGAAAACAGGAAAACATCTGATTTGACCAAAAAATTCACCAAATACAGCACCATACAATGAATCGTAGATACAATAGACTAGCTTAGCTGCTTCATACACTGAAGAAGCCTCAGGACAAATGAAATAACTGAGCTTCAGTCACATGATTGCTCATCCCTATTAGATCCATTCATTCATCTGTAGGTTTTTCTGTAAACTGGAAAAATATTTAAAATGGTATCTGGAAAACAGAAAAAAGCACAAAAAAGCTTTGCAGTAACAGTTCCCTTTTTCTATATAGTTGAGAAGAGGATTCAGCTCTTATTTTTGTGACTCCAGAAGGGGATAATTTGCAACACTAAAACCCAGCATTTCTTTCAGTTACCAGAGAATCACAGAATGTCAGGGATTGGAAGTGACCTCAAGAGAACATCTAGTTCAATTCCCCTGCCAGAGCAGGAATACCCAGACTAGGTCACACAGGAAGGCGTCCAGATGGGTTTTGAATGTCTTCAGATAAAGAGACTCCACAACCTCTCTGGACAGCCTGTTCCAGTGTTCTGTCACCCTCAACCACAAAAAAGTTTTTTCTTATATTTCTGTGGAATCTTCTGTGTTCCCATTGCACCGAGTCTTATCATTGGAGATCACTGAGAAGAGCCTGTCTCCATCCTCCTGACACTTACCCTTTACATATAGACATTAATGAGGTCACCCCTCAGTCTCATCCAACCTAAAGAGACCCAGTTTCCTCAGTCCCTCCTCATAAGGAAGATGCTCCAATCCCTCCATCTTCTTCATAACTCTATGCTGGATTCTCTCAAGCAGAGAACTACAAACTGGTGCAGCTTTAACACAGGCTTTGGTCCGACACAACAGGGCTTCTGCACATAATCAGCCTTGCAGCCCAGGGGGTACAGTGATGGGCTCTATTTTTGCAGATTCCAGCTCCAAGTTCAACCACCTTTCTATTGAGCCAGTACTGCTCAAGGGGGTCTGATTCATATATGCTCTAGGTCCAGAAGTCTTACATCTATTTAAAACATTTGAAGAGCAGGTGGTTTTGTGCAACTACTGGTGAGAAGTTTCCTACAATATGGGTTTTCAGATGTATTTAACATTTTAACACAATACCCTGTACTAACACTTTGCTTACAACGCTAACTCCTAACACAGTCCCTGGAAGGGAGGGATTTTTTTGGCACTGATCAATCTAATTTGGAAGTAAGACAGCAGGGGGAAACAAAATTCATCTAAGATATTTCACCGATGAGATCAGAACAAAAATATTTCTTCATGATTCACACACAGAGATTAATTCTCCCACTTGTTGATGTCAGAGACCCTGTAAGATAACTATGCCTTTCACCAGAGAACCATTAAAATGAGCTAAAGCTTCTACAAATTCATAACAAAAATTTTCTTAAATAAAGGATATTTATTGCTATTCAGGAGCCAGATTATTGGACTACTGCTCACTAAAATTCTATGATCAAAAATTGCTAAGTTCAAGCACAGAAAACATAATTCTTTCATTAACATGTTATTTAGCAAGTCTGCCATCCTTGATCAGGCAAAGCACCAACAGTAGAAATGAGAGTTCTGAATCATAAGTTTATATGTAGTTCAAGTCTTCAAGTATCCATCTTTCCCAAAAAGAATCAGCTAAAACAAACCATAAATTTGTTATGGGAATACACAGATGCACATGGCACTTCATAACATATAACTAGACAGAAATTTCAAAGAAAAGAAAATGTCATTTTATGCCCCTTATAATTTCACTGTCCTGTGAAGTCTTGTTTTCATTTCTGATATAATTACTATTTTTCACAAGAAAACAGGATGACACACTTGTGGAGTGTTCATGAAAAGAATTAAATTTAACATGAAAGATAATAATATTGCCCTCTTGCTCTCTCTCATTTTGTTCCTGCTTGGAGAAATCCAAGAATCAACAAAGATGCTTCCACAAAATACCATGAGACAAATTTCATTTGACAGAAAGCTCTGGGTATCCGTTAGCAGAAAGGGGTTTTGTCTTCAAAGGTGGTCTCTTTCCCCAGTAGGAGTGCCTGGAGCTGCACTGCATCTACTGGTCTCCAGAAACAGAGGCTGTGTTTGCTATCCAAACAAGCAGAAGATGACTTTGTACATAAATCTGACACATCCCAGGCACAGTCCCCTTTAACTCAGTTACTCATGCTTCATTCCATAAAGAAATACACTGCTTCCAAATACTGAATTAAGAGCTACATTTTGACACTTAGCTCCTTTTTGTTCAAATGGAGAAATATTTTTTCTGAACTACCATGATAATTGTAATTAGCACCTTCTTTTAGGATAAAACCAGCATTTACCAAGAGCAAACATTAAAAACCCCAAGAGAGAGGGCTAAAAAGACTTATCAGTTGCAAATATGGCCAACAGCTCTGCTTTCTCAGGGAACTCAGTAGTCAAATCTGGACACAAATAAGTCAGCAGAAATCTTTTCCCTTGACTTAAAGATGGCTAAGATTTCACCTTAAGATTTTAAACCAATTTACAGAAAAGAGCAAAGCTTACTTTTATAGCAAGAAAAGAGAGCAAAGAGGAAAATGGACATATTTTTTTATGAGTTAAAAGGTCACTCATCTTTACAAAAGCTAACAAAACAAATGTCATTAGATGTAGGAGATATAAAAGGTCAAATAAATATCCTGAACATGGAACTAAAATGTTACAGAAAGATTAAAGGAAGAGGAAAGGTACATTTTTTCCTTTGAGAATGAAATTATTAAAGAATAAAAATAATTTTGAAGTAAAATATCTCAGAAAAAGAAGTCTACATAGAAAACATTTGAAGTAACAAGACCATTCAAAAGGAAATAATATATTTTTATTAAATAACAAGCTACAGTTATCACACTGTCTAGAACATTATTGAACTTGTGTTTTAAAACTTCAAATTTCATGTGAACCAAGTTCAAAAGAAAAATGGAACATATCTTGATAGAATGATACCTGTTACATTCAGTCTGAACAGTCACACATGAAATGAAAAATCCTGAAAAATATCGATTTCTGAAAGAAAAAAAAATAAGAACAAGACAATATTAGTTAGTTAGTCAGTGGATCAGCTTGCCAAAATAGACATTAGACTACATTGAATAATGTAATCTATTTATATTTGCCATCGTTTAAATCGAAGATGATGAGTCCTTGAAAAGATGTTATTCACCTTTAAGGGATTTTCTTTAAAAACTAAAATTTTGGAAGTGTAAATGTAATTCTAGCACATTGGAAATGATCAAACCAAAACAAGAGTCACTTACTTTGATACCAATTTCCAACAAGATCAGAGTTACTGTCCAAAAAGACCAATTCAGGACAGCATTTATGGCTAAGTACTGCAGGTTTGGGTTCTTATACACATTAAAATTGTTGGGGAATTATTCTATATTAACTAACCTTTCATCACTTCTACAGTTATAGATCCTTTATGCCCCAACAAATGCACTATGTTAGTTTTTCATTACTTGAGTACCTGTTCAAGACTTTTACTAATAAGCTGATTACCATTAATCCAAATCCACTATTGTTAGGAATTATGTTTGGATAAATTCATAACATCTTTCGTATATTTTCTAATTTGATTACACTTCTTCAGCTGTGCACTGATCCAAGTTTTGGATGCACTTTCTCCAGATATAATGAGTTATTTCTAAAGCATGATCCTTTGCTTATGACTTGAAAAATACCAGCTTCTCTTCAACAGAAATAAGGTGAAAAACATAGTATTTTTACTGATTACATGCACCTGTTTCCATAGCTGACGTATTCTACACTGGTACATAGAAAGTGTGATGGTGTAAGGTACAAAGGAGTAAAATGTAATTGTGCGGTATTCTTAACTATTGAGATGTCAAAGAGTTAAACATAGAAGGGTTAAGCTGCAAACTGCCCAGCATGGATCGTTGTCTCAAGATCAGGTCAGACATAGATTCTATAAACAAATAAACCAGTCTTAAGTGTCGTGATCTTCCTGTTTCTTCCCTTGTAAGAGACAGAACTGGACAGAGATTAATGTGTTAGGGGCTGCCAAAAGAGAACAGCATGACATTCAGGTAACAGGAAAGATGAGACATTAAACACCTCAAGGTGCGGACAGAGTAGCTGCAGGATAAGCTGAAATAGGAATTTAGTCAGACCACGGTTCTTCAATAAACACTCAGCCATTGGCATATATGAGGTTATTCTGTCCAGCCTCTTCCGCTGATGGTAAAAACTCATTTCTTTTACACTGCAAGACGTGTATGCAAGCATTTCCTAGAAAATTGCTGAGAGTCTATAAACACAGCTTTAGTTTCTCAGGAGTAACTACATATTTGTCTTTGCCCCCTGAGCGCCAGAGGGCTGGGACAGAGTACAGAAGAAAGGAGCTCTCTTTTGACAGCTCCCATATTATATGAGCAGTGTGTGTATCATTGCACACCTTTTAAACTGCTGTAGTTACTCACACAGTTACTCACACAGCCCACCAGTTAGTGCCAGAAAATAAAGTTCAACTTCCAATTTTTGTCATACTTTCCTTTAAGACTGTCAAGAAGACTTAGTTTCCCTGGATTTTGGACTTCACCACTTCATGTTTCCTAGCTCTAATTGCTACTACACTACAGAAGACACTTGGGCACAGGTGTTATTCCTCAAAGCACAACACTGAAGTGGTTTTTGGATTTCACTGTACTACAGTCTCCTATTTAAAATATTCCAGTTATGATAATATCTCTGCAGCTATTTTGGACTAAGGTGGGAGAGCCCTATAACAGACTACTTTTCCACTTGTCCACAGATGTCACATCATCTCAGCACAAATAAATAGGGGAGTCTTGTTTGCACCTCCAACTCTGTGGATTAAAACATTTCCGCATCATACTTCATACTCTCCTGAACAGTGAAAAACCATTCCTTTATCTCCTAACATGTCAAGTTGTCTATGATCTATAATGATGATGTACATCAGGTGCTCCATACTATATACACTTTAAACAGCTTATTCGCATAATTTCCTTGATACATAGCTCTGGTATTCCATTCTGTAAGGCTAAACTTGGCACAGTTGGAAAACTCATCTCTCCTGCATACCCAAAAGAAGCAGACAATTCAAACATCTTCTGAATTCAGCAGTAGTTTCCTCATATGATCCTTTTCTAGGTTGCTCTGTCTGAGAAATCTTGTGCAAAACCAGCAGTTGCTCTAGAGAAAATGCTGCATGAATTTAAAAAAAACCCAAAACAACAAAGAATCAAAACCCAAAAAAACATACACAACAAAAAGCACAAACAAAGAAAACACTCACAACCAAAAAATTACAATATATAATTTTTTAACATATCAACAAATTCAGATTTTTCTGGAGTGGAAGGCTGAAATGCAGTGGGAGTCAAAACAAAAGTTGTCCCTGATCTCAAGCAAAAAGATGCCTTCTCTGTCCAAAATAATATTTTATTCTGTTTTGCAGTGTAAACATTTACCTTATTTTCTACTGAGGAATGGCTGTTACCTCTAGCCCACTGTTTTCTGAATCATCCACAGAGTTAACACACTCTTCCTGCCTGTCTCTTCCCTTCACTAATACAGGCTTGCCCTGCCTACAGAATGGTAATTTTACCAAATCATTGTTTTAGTCATGTCATTACTCTCTTTGAATCCCATTATGGGGTTTGACTTCTTTATAAGATAAAAGACAAAACTATTTCCCTCTACTGCATAGTTCTGCAAAGGACTTACCTCAGCTGTCATCTTTAATTAGCACCATGCCACTGACTGACCTGTTCACCTGCACTTGCATCTCTATCTTTTCCCACTGCTTCGACTAGGTGATAATCTTCTCTTTCTTTATACCTCACCACAAAATTCACACTTGTTGCAAAGCCTATTAAAAGCTTGACAATAATTAGTATGTTAAAAACACTAGAAAATCCACTTGCCATCTTGACCAGCATTTTCTCACTGCTTCATTTTTGCCCCTTGTCCTTCTGTGTTCATCACTTATCTGGTACTTATATTGTAACCCTTTTTTGCATCACATTTTTATTCTCAGTTTTTGGTAGAACTCTAAGCACAATGGGACTTTGGTCCACAGTTTCTGTCTAATTGATACAGTAACACTAATTCCAATACTAAATTAAGGTAAACTATAAATTCTATTAAATTGCCAGTTTCACAAGCTAATTAGCATGATAAGATACATTGTGAGATCAATGAACATATTAACTTTTCTTATCTGTTTGATTTGTACTTTACATACACAGCCTAAGCCACAGATAGAACTGGTAATCCATTCACAAAGGAAAATAAATACCCTCTCTCCACTGCTGCAGCTCCCTCTGATCAGAGCACCCTTTAGTTACAATATGATAAATAAGTAAGAATGAGACTAAATATTAGTTTTTCAATTACCATAGGTTATACACTGTGTATCTCACATTTTTTTGTTGGAAAAAAGCATAAATGAAACACATAGTTATATTCCTATCTCATTCTCCTACTGTGTGCATGCCACATTTGCCTCTGGCAATCTGGAAAGAAAATTCAATGTCCCCAGAAAAGCAAAGCTTAATCCAGTAGACCAATTATTATCAGTCAAAAACTTCAAAACTGGATGGGTCTTGTAGGAGGTGGGTTGGAACTTGATGAATTTAAGATCTCTTTCAACACAAACTACACAATCTTTCGGTGAATCTTTGTCCCCAGCAGAAATGTTTTGAAGGGGAAGTATTTCAATTTAACAACCCAATTCATTGAAAATCTTGGAGATTTTAAAACTCAAAATCAGTTTGAGGATACATAATGCATTTTGAAAGAAGAAAAAGAAGTTTCTGCTACAATACATGAATCTAAATTTTCACCCCTGCCACCTTGTTGAAAGAACTATAATAATCTAAATTTTACCTGCTTCACCTCCTCAAATATTTGCAGAGACATTCAAACTGAATTCCTCACATTTCTCTCTCTCAGCTCTTCATATACATGGGGGTTTTTTGCAATTATTTTGCCATAACACAACACCCAGAACAGGATAATGTAGTCAAATTAAAAATAGTCTTCTCGTTTCAGTGGTGCAGATGGAGCTGGGTCATAGAGCTGCCAGTGACAGCTGAGAAAACTCTACATTATGGTCACCTGTAAGGCTTCACACTAATTTATCCCAGTTTACATGAGGGAAAGAACACCAGCTTAAAGATCTGACTGATTCTGTAGAAGCTGAATGACAGCTTCTAGAGAGCACCAAGGAAGGTGGGCTATACTTTGCACATTTACATCCATGGACAAAATTACGACAACTCTTGGCACTGGTTCTGGAGGCACCTTAGAACCTCAGATTCATACAGAAGGAAGTATCAACTGTGGGCTACACCAATGCACAATATACTGAATAGGAGAAGAAATTCTTCTGCCAGTTTCTGTGGGCATTGAGGGGAAAGCAGAGAATTCACCACAAAGTCACTTGAGAGCCTGTGTTTCTGGCAGCCTGGGCCTAGCATCCCTTTACTGTTTAGGGTTATGCTTTTTTCTGAGAGACCAGGATAAGGACCTCAGGGCCTGAAAAATGACCTGATACAGACTCAGTAAACATCCATTTATGCCCTTCTCAATCTTTGAAAGCATACACAGGATGGAACTAAAGATCTGTTGCTTCCCACACCCAACCCAAATTAAAGTTAGTTTGTGGGTTAAAATAATTAGACAATTCCAATATGTCATAAAAAGGACATTCAGGCTACTGCCCCAAACTTGTTAATTTCAGACAGAAGATGAGTTTGCATGTCATAGTCGTCTCCAATATCTATGTGTACTTACATGATCACCTTAGTTCTAGAAGAGGTCAAATCCTTTAGAGAACTACACAACACTTTGTTTGTAAACGTAAAAGATTAAAGAGTGAAATGCTCACAGGGAATGTTAACTGAGATGACATGTTTCCTTCTGATTTCAAAGTCTGTTAATTTAAAATTTAATAAGGAACTTCTGATAATCCTAAAAATGTTAAAATGCCAACTGCCTAGAAGCAAAGGCAATAGCATTAATTTTCCTCAGAAGAAATAAATTCAAGAAATTTAGCTTACTTAGCTTGAATTTAACTTAAACTCAAGAAATCCACTCTAGCAAATCCATAGTCCTGCCTTTCTCAGGGAAGTTTTAGAATTACTTCTTAAAACAGTTATGTGCATACATAGGTATACATTTATATGGCTGAAGAATTTACTAGCCTAAAATCTATTCTGCCAGGTTATTCAAAGGAGGTTGTTACAAGGGTCTAGTCCATACCCCTACCATCCATTAAGCTTCTGGAAATTATTAGAAAAAAACATTTTAAAAATAAATAATACAAGATAGCATTGTCAGGATTCTGATTATATACAACCCTATTATGTATATCTTGTGCTATTGCCTATGTATGTTCACAGAGAAATAAGGATCTCACAGATGTTTATTCATTACTGGGGACAATTATACTAATTCACAGAAAAAATAAATCTCCATCTAAAAATAAATTAATAATTCACTTACCACAATAGAGGGGTGAAGAAATAAGAAAATAAATAAATACAGTTTGAAACAACATTCAAAAACCGTGCTCCTCCACAATCATGTGATCAATGATGCACTCAGTGGTCTTACTCTTAAATTAACAGAAGCATGCCCATAACACAAACTAAGCTCTAGCTCTGGAGTGAGCATAATTGTAAACTTAAAATATTTGTAAATAAAAGCAATTATCCCATTAAAGTTGTAAAATATTTCTTTCAGCTAAACTATTAGCACACCTTCAATTAGGTGGATTTACACCATCACTACTTATTTGCCGAAAGATGCTTTCAGATGCGTTTGAATCATACTACTTGTAAGTAAACAGGTATTATAAAATGTGTGCAGAGTAAGAGATGTCAGTCATGACAAAAGGAGATAAAGAGATATCACAATTAAAAATATAAGCAGCAGCACACAAAAATGAAAGAGGCAAGTGAAAATCTCTTTGGTAAGGAAAGCGCTAATAGCTGTGTTTGATCGTAATGCAGACATGCCTTAGATATAACTCCTGTGGTCATCAGATGGTGAGTATGCAAAAAAAAAAATCCAAAAAAACACCAAAATAAAAACATAAAGACCTTGCCCAAATCACAGTATCTTGGTCCTGACTGATAGCTAATACCTTTTGCTGAAAGTTTTCCCTCAGACTATGCAAGAAAAAAAATCAACCCACATATTTCCAAGTTATTTTTGCTTTTAAATTGGCAGAATTGATATGGGAATAGCAATTCTAAGTTTGTGCATACACTTGGATGAAACTCCTGCACTGTTATAAAGTTTGTTCTTTTTGAATCACTTAAATCAAAGTTATAGACTATAATTAATACAACTCAATAAATATATATTTCTTTAAAATGCTCACATCTGTGTGGAGTAATTAATCATAAATGGAAACTAAGAACTGATGCCACATAGGTTTTAGATAAGACCCTTGAGTATAACTGCAACAAAATGTAAAAATGCTGACTGCCATCAGTTGATCAGAATTTAGCTTTTCTTATCAATACACTGTTGTTTATAACACTCAGTTTGATCTACTGCAGCAAAAGCTTAATGAAAATTTACATTAGGCCAAGGTAGGATATTCTCCCTTTAATTTATTCTCAAGACTTCATAAATACAAGCAAGAAAACTTGTAATGGACGGCTTGGAAATCATTGTAAAGAATCTTGTACATGTACAAGAGGTGGAAGAAGCTGGATGAATTATATATATCAAGTAAGAATGTCTTCAGAATCTTTTATGGTATAAAATTTGCAGATTGTATAGGCAAGTATGAAAATACCCTGCTACATCTGAGGACGTACTCAGTTACAGCAGATAAAAAGTTATTGACGGTACCTAAAAGAAAATTCTAACCAGGTCCTAACACAGTCTTAGTTTGATGTCTCTTCCTTTTTTATCTGACTTGTCATCTCTAAACCCTTGTATGTTAAGATATACATCACACAATACACAAGGCAAGGCAGCACAATGTAGTAAATCCCTTCACTTAAACAGAAGAAAATTCAGGCCTTTCTTGCTGATGCTAAGTGAGGTTTATTTACCCCACCACAGTGACTGCTGTGGTCATAGAGTAGGCTCACTATATAAATGAATACAAAACTTATGTATCCAGTGAATGTCAGAAGAAGCCAGAAATAATCACTAACTGATGCATATCTGAAAATGAGCTGAATATGTTCCCAAAGGCACTATTTGGACATTCATGCACTTAATATTCCACATCACATCGGACTCTTAGAGTAAATAAAATTATATTTTGATTGTGGAACATATTAGAGATCGACAATTTTGTTGATAGATCAAAACCTCACTAATGTTTCAAAGTCGTCTGGTCTGGGCACCAGACCCTGGTCCATGGCATACAGGCAAGCACAAAGTCACTCATAAGAAAATTTTATAACTTAAAGAGCCATTCCACAATGTTTGCTTATTGAAGTAACGCAGCCTACTTTTCTTAGGGCCCTGAAAGATTCTCCCTTTCTTACTCAGCCCTTGATAATCTCAAGAGAAAAACATTGGGGTAAATTAAAAAAAACCCCCAATCTTATGACAATAAGGTGTATAACAATAATTATGCAATTCAGATAAGTCACTTCACGTTGGCTTCACCAGTTATCCACTCTCACACTTCTGAGAGTAACCAATGCTAGTCCATCAAATGAGCCTTCCAGAATTCAGAGTAAAATAACAGCAATTTGCCTTCCAAATTGTGCTGCTATCCTTGCCTAGTGATTTCAAGCCTCCTAAAGACTCAAGGAAAGTGGGAGGCAGAAACAACAAACACCTCTTCAGCAGTGCAATTTTATCACAGTGATGCCTTCAAATCATCATCTCACCATTATCAGACCCGTTAGTGTAACTGCCTGCAGAGCCAGGGGAGGGAATACAGGACAGAATAATACAGAGCAAAATGCTTGGAGAGATGTCATAGCCTTCATGTAACACAGAGATGAATTTTTGTAGGAAATGAAAAGGGAGGTCAAAACAAAAGATCAAGACAGAGGGTTATTATGAGATGTATTTAGTAGCATCTCAAGATAGAAAAATGGCATCAGACATGATCACCATGAAACAGATATAAAAACAGAACCAGAAATAGTGCTTATGTCACATGCTTCAAATATCTGCATTACAGAAGGGAACTTCGTGTTTTGTTGCAAGTTTTGCTTCACATGTATTTTTACTCAGTCCCCTGAAGACAACAGTGATGGAGCTATCTGTTATTAAAGCAAAAACGAAAGAAAAAAAAAAAACAAGCTTAGACAGAAGCATTTCAAGAACACAGCAGTAGCAGGGACTGTGCTACAGGGAACTTAGTAGAGGAGAGAGTCTAAAAGAGATTAATGTTATGAGGTTCATTTTTCCTGTAGGACAGCAGATGAGAAAGGTCCCTCCAAGTAGCTATCTGGACCTCCTTTTCCTAGGACAGCATTCTCCTCCCTTTTAGAGGACCAAAAATAAACTTTAAAGTTGACCTAAATTCAGCTTGGTATAAGGGTCCTATTTTGTACTCCTTTTCTTTGCATTCATGGCAACACAGTAAGATTTTCCCATATAATCCCTGTTTCAAAGTCTCAGTCCAATGCTGTTGTCAGGAGTTTGAGAGATTTCATGCAGTTTTAGTTCTGAAGTAAATTAATAGGAAGTAATCATGAATAGATGAAGGAAATTTCTATCAGCTGAATAAAGGTTTTCAGTCTGAATCAAAAAAAAAAAACCTTTGAAGGCAGTTAAAAATAAACTCAATTGTATTCTGAAGGGAAAGAATAATTTTAGGAATAAAGAAAAGATTATCATCAAGTTACCTCAGATAGATTTGTTATCCAGAAGTTCTCAAAATAGAAAAAAATCAGCTATTTTGATATGACACAAGCGAGGTAGAAATGCATACTGAATGTCTTACCACTTTGAAGGAGAAGAGCCATTCCCATGAAGACAGTCATACTTAATGGGACTCTGTATACAAAATTTACATATCAATCCAGTATTCTAACTCAGTTAAAAATACCACGTACTTTATCATACTGCAAGAATATTTCTTTTTAGGAAAACAAAAAAGACACTGACATTAGCCAACCCTTGAAAAAAAAAGGCAATAGGAAGAAGACAAAAAACAATGTGTTTCAAGCACAAAGAGCTAAAAAGAGAGGAGAAGAAGGAGCCTATCTAAAGTTTCCTAATGAGACTGTTTATTTTTTACTATCTTTCTACAGTTACATAACTAGAAATTTTTTATTATGATTATTTTCTTTTTTAATCAAACAAAGCAGAAAAGCAGAAGCCTATGACCACAGTCCCAGATACCAAATTCTTTCCCAGTCAAGAGCTTGGCTGGTATTAATGCTTTATTCAGCATATCACATTTGAAGAGAAAATTCTACACTTTAATGAAAAGTTTTAAAGACTCACACAAAATTCCTTTTCAATATTTGAATTATATAGTACCAGATGTTTACAACACTTTGGATAATTAAAGAAGGAAGCAAAATGGCACTTAAAGCAACTAAATGGAACATTTAAATTAGCTTCATTTTATCAAATGCATTGGTGTATGGAATGCATGTGTTTCACCAG
Source organism: Turnix velox (assembly GCA_013400935.1). NCBI lineage: Eukaryota > Metazoa > Chordata > Aves > Charadriiformes > Turnicidae > Turnix > Turnix velox. The sequence continues at coordinate 95,551 of VZTY01017277.1, forward strand.
CAATTCATGGGGCTAATTTGCTCACAGATCACTGTATAATGCTCACAGAGAAATAAGTGACAGAAAGAAGGCTTTTTAATGAAAACTGGTTTGTGCATCATCCACTACAGAGTGGCCAAGTAAATCTATGAACCCTTTGGATCACAGGAGAAGACAAAGATCTTCACCTACATCAACAAATCCCAAGACAGGCTCTTGTGTTCTGCTGGAGATCTGTTTACTGCAGGTGAAGATGAGAGAGCTGTATCCAACACTAAACAAATAAGGTAGCTGTAATGAGTCAGTCTAGTCTCTCTGAAGGGAGACACAACCTCTGACATGGATCCCAAGTATGCTATTTGCTACTAGTTTCATATTCTAACGTCCTTTATGTTTTCTTGTAGAGTTGAAATATCTAAATGCATTAATTGTCATATTGGGTAAACAAGAAGTCCGTTGTTTTGACTAATGACATATCTAAAGGAAATTTCCAAAGGCCTGAGATTACCACCTGGAGAGCATAAAATTGGAGTAATCAAAGGTGATGGTCCACACTGGAGAAGCAGTGTTATCTCTCTAGTTAGGAGACAGGAGGAGACCCCTCAGATTAAAAACCCACTGCAAATTCAATGAACTGTCCCAGATGTTAAACATCACAAGTCCATTAGAATATTAACTGCAGTCCTTTCACAATGTCTCCCTGTGCATTAGGTCCAAGACTGTATGAGAAACACTAGCTGCAATTGCAATCAGTCTTACTCATTCTCAGCCCTTTTCACATAATCTTTTTCTCCCCTTGTGATCGCTCTGATTTTTCACAAAATGAGTTCTTTGTGGCCTCCAGCAAGACTTCAACTGCATTGTTTCTAGTAATTCACTCTATTCAAAATATACCGACATTCATACTTACACTGTCCAATACATCACATATAAATAGCCCCTTAAAACAGCCAAGCTGCTGAATACTTCATTTGCTACCTGGAAGCAGGTATTTGGAGAGTCTGCATATTCACTGCACCAGCAATCCAGAGCTTTATTAAGTGTCAGTATTTTTCAATGCATGCTTTAGTAAATGATAATACCATGTGTACAAGATACATTCCTCCAATGATTCAGAGCTGGTTTATCAGTTACAGCCAGGATAAGGACTGCAAAGGGAGAAAAAACAAACTATATAAAAAAAACCCCCACATGGCCAAGGTTTGTCTTTACTAGCTACAAATCACAGGTCAGGAAAACCTGTAGCTAATTTGAACTGATTTTGGAATGAATGGCATTGTTCTTCCCAGTGCTGAGATTATCAGACTCTCTTGAGGGAAATGGAACTTTTTGATCTCCAAAGTTCCACTCCTAAGCAAAGGCTTCAAATTCCCAAGGTATCCAGAAGGTATTTATTTTAATTTTTGGAACTTGGTGTTCCCCCAGCTCAAGCCAAAACATAACTAAAGATTAAAATCAAGGTTTAAGAATTCAGAACTAAGAACTTGGCACTCAGACACTCTTTGGACTGGGTTTAGTAATAGAATTTACCGATATATTGGTCAGTATATTAGAGAAAGCTCCCTATTCTGACACCTAATGTCAAAAAGGAGAAGGCAGCCAACAAGAACAGCAGCTTTTATGAGAAATGGTGCATGCAGTTTTAAGTGGGCAGGTGGGGGTTTCTGGCAAAGGAGAAAAGTGGCCCATGAGCTTCAGTAATCTCATTGAAATCTGAAAAAGAGAACTATTTTCTCCTTCTATAGAACTTAAAAACTGTTCTAAACAATAATAAAAATCCCCTAAATATAAGCTTTCTAAATGAGCTATGAAATGTTCCATGCCATAATTGCCACTGCAACAAGAATAAAGCCCAAATTGGTTTTGAGCCAGATTTGTCAGTCATGTTGTTCTGTGCTCTGAGTAACAAGGTTCTGTGCAATTCATATGACACCTTTCAAGGTAACTCTGAATTTTGATACTCTGTGTGCTTCTGTCATTGCAGTAGCTGCAGAGCCATATTAGAATCTAATACAGAGAGAGATGTGGAGATGAGAGAAACAAGTGGAGTTGGCTCTGATAGAAGAAATTTTTGCAGCTAAACAGAGAAACAGTAAGATAATTAGGATGTGGGTTTTTTCAAGATTGTAGCAGCTTGAATTGTTCCCCCTGTTTTATGTTTAATTACAGTTTTTATTGCACTCATAAGAAATTCAGCTGCTGAAATAATCCAAGGAATCAAGAACAATTCATTTATCGCCCTTTTTCAGAAACTCAGTCATTTAACACCCTCATATGTAACACAAAGATGGAACAGAGTACTATTGCACTCTTGTTCATGTTAGAGTCTTAGATGCCATCATTATTCTCAATCTGCCAGAAAATCCTAGGAAAAGAAAATAATTTGATGATTCAGGACATAAAGAGGACAGAATACTTCTCTCTGCATCTTGCTGTGCCTCCACATAACAAATTACCACTTATATCAATAAGGCACATATCAGGCAATAATGAATGTATAGAGACCTTGCAGAGGGAAAAAAATCATAACTCCAATACAGATATTACAGCACCTTACATATATTTAAAACTATACACAATTTACTGCGACTTCTGAAGAGACATTCACTCAGTGGAAATGTGGGGATGAGAGAGGAAGGAATATTTACATAGCCATTCATAAGCAGCATTCCAATCTGCTAAATACTGATTATCATCAAGCCTTAAAGCATAATATTTAGCACAACAGTGAACTGTAGGTACTTAATACGTGTAACCAGATAAAATATTACGCCAATACACTGTTGAGCAGTACATGGGAACAGCAGACACAGATAGGCTGTAAGTACCCATCACACAGTATTTTCTGCCTTTATTTTACAACTCTGGTCCATGAGAATAGTCATTGTAAAAGCAGTGATACTTGTAAGAGTTACTGGATTGAATCACTCAAACAACTTTCATGATAGAAAAACTAATTACAAATACAATCTATACAAACAAGATTTTTTTGGTACGATAGGAGAAGGGAAAAATGAACTTTCCTTTATATTGAAAGTTAAAACTCAACTTGAAGGAAGGAAAGACACTAATGCATACCGTTTACAGAGAATTTCCTTTCTCATAATTGACTTGAGTCTTGCCTTCAGCTTTCTTCACAGTGTTCCCTAGAGCCTCAGCTAGCTCCTCCAAAATGAGAAACAAAGTTACTGCTTTTACAGAAAAGTGTCATCAAAATACAGCAGCTGTAGAACCAGGCAGAAATCTCACCTATGATATCTCTACAATCAACTCATTCAGTATCAGCAAGTCTTAAACAGAATTAAGCTCAAGATAAATGTGACAAATGCCATGCGCTTAAGAAGAAAAAAAAAAAAAAAGAACCAAAACAAATAAACAAAGCAAACTAAAAAACTAAACCATTTTTTTTTTAAGAACTAAAATCTGGTGATTTAGAGGAGTGGACCAGCAAAACATCCAAGTGAACCAGAAGAAAAAAGTAGAACAAAAAAGTAGGATTTCACTTTTAGCAGAGTCAAGAACAAAATGAACAAAACCGTAACTACAGAAATGGAAGAGATTCTTAGCTCTTTCCTCAACATCAGTCTTACAGGGAAGGAACCAGGTAAAGTTCTCTAGCAAAAGCAACCATTGCATAATCTAGGCAGTGTAAGAGTAAAAGAAAACAAGATTTAAAGGCTTTCAGGTTTCACTTGGGGAGAAATAGCTCAAATAGTAGTATTTAGGAATGAAAATAAAAGCTCACAATTATCAAACAGCCCTTTGTAACTATCAGCCAGCAGAATTCAGTTTCAGCTGTCTCTTGAAAATGAGCAGAAATCTTCTGGTGAGACACAAGGCTGGCCATATGCTTGAGAAGGGAATTCATGACTGGATATTCCAAAGACTGGGGCAATTAAGAAAGGGAAAAAAGATCTACTGATCTGGGTTGCATCAAGAGAAGTGTGACCAGCAGG
>VZTY01017277.1:99868-109957 GCA_013400935.1 Turnix velox
ATTCTATGATTCTATGATTCTTATTCTCCAAAGAATTTTTACATCACTGTTAACAGAGAGCACCTGTATTTAAGACACTCCATCTCAAAAGAGCTTTCTACAGAACAAAACAGAGAAAGAACTATTTTTTCTGCCCCTCAGTTAATTGCATCAGTATTTCTAGCCAGCCCTTAGCATCTGTGTCTCTGCTTCTCTTGCTTCCCCTTCACATCTGCAGTCACACCTTGCAATAATGGAGTTTACACAATCCAGCAATCTCATCCCTAATCTCACATGGCTGTGATATGGTTTGCAAAAAATCACATTAACAATAGAATTGTATTTTGAGGCCCTTGTATTATATTTATTGTCAAAGCCAAGTAGTGTAAAAAACATCACAGAGAACTTGAGTGGAGCTGAGAAAAAAGTTCTGAATCTGAAGAGGAAAGTGGAACTATGAAAATATAAATTTCTATAAATTGAAGCCTTGACAGCAAGCTTAGTTCAGCCATTTAGAAAGTTGCATCACCTGTGGTTTGCAGGCTGGTTAAACAATCAGAGTGGCCCACTGAACACAAAAAATATTCTATTGCCTCTGTGATAATACCTCTGACATTCCCATTTATTATTTCAGATTTTTCCTCCTTTCCCTATGGTTGATTTCTAGAAGAAATGTAGCAGGAGGTGGAATAGAGCCTCAGACTAAGTGAGGCAATGGCATATTGACTCAACAAACACAGCAATATCAAAGCTGCAGCCAGAAAGGGTTAAGCAAGCATCCTCCTCCATGCCCCTGAATTCCTGGGGTATGGCACAATGAGCAGAAGAATACAAGGGTTCACTTCTTCTGCGTTATATTTACTACTGTTTGTGAAAATATTAAGTATGATATATAATTTTCAGCTTGCACTATTAAGCATGCAGACCCAAAGTCTGGTTAAGTCTTGATGTAGATAGGTTTACTGGGCCCATTAACTACCAAGAACTAGCCATCATCTCAAGTTTTTTATCATATGTAATGACTGCTTATTGAATCAGTATTTATCTCAAAAAATGCTTAGCATTGTGATAATGTCTTCACCTAAGAATTTTCTCAGTTAAGTTAGCACCAAATGCTAAATTCTTTTTGACTCTATTCAGTATTTGCATTTGACTTACAGATAGAGAATCTCTCGGTAACTTGCCATTCAATTTCATTTTCCAAGATATTACTGGAAGCTGTTAAGCCTGAACTCTTGTTCATGTACCTTAACTTTCTGCAGTGTCATAATATCAAACTTTTCTCAGATGAAGTATCATTACATTTTATGTCCTGTAAGAATTTTTTTAATCAATAATTAATACAATTAAGATGATGGGAAAAGCCAAGCTTCCCAGTATTCATTAACCTTGAACAGAACTAAATTACTCCAATTGTTTTAAACTGGGAGAAAGATGGAATATCAACTCTATAAACATCTGGTAAGATTTTTCAACAGGCTTTCATTTACTTTCACACAGAGCTTCTGATTAATTTTTCATCACATACAACAGTTTTAGGACTGAAGAAAAATTAATTCTGATAGCTTTCTGATGGACTGCATTACATCCTAAGGAGTCAGAAATCTCCCCTTCCTTTAACCTCTGTAAAGAGGTCTACCACAAAACTCTTTTGATATATTGTAGATTTCCTGCTCTTTATTTACCAAAGTACCTCTTAACCTACCTCTAAACTCTGGGGAAAGCAGCCATAGCTAAATCAATGGGATAGCAGACAGCTATAAAAGAAAGGTGCTGCTTTATCCCTTCTCAAGACTCACCTCCAAAAAGGCAGTGATAATAACAGGGATCATATTGAAACTTAACTAGCCTCTTCCTGGTCACCCCTCTCCTTCCACTCAGCAATAAGCAACAGAATGGCAACAGCCGTTGCTGTCTTTGATCCATGGCAAGTTTTGACCAGACACAGCAGTGAGCACAGCAAAAGAGTTGTTCTGAGACTCAGTTAGTTGGTCGTGTTCCCTCTACTTTTCCCATAGCAGAGATGATCAACTTTTCTCTCCTGCCAAAACCATATTCCATTAGGGTATGATACAAAGCTAGGATAACTAAAACATGTAAAAATGTCTCTGCAGGTGTTTTCAGTGAATGGCATAAAGTTGTTGGAAGCTGTTGGGGAGTAGAAATCTATTTGCATTCAATGCTTCCAGAATGAAAAGAGGAAGCATTTGTTGTCAAATGGAGGGTAACAGCTGCAGTTCCTAACCAAGTCTCATGAGTCCCAGGAATCTGCCCTAAAAAAGAAAATCTCCAGGACAAAACTGTATTGTTTTAGTTGATACAATCAAGGGAGCATTTGAGCTGGTGAGAAAAAACAAGGCATTTTACACAGGTAGTGCAATGAAAAACAAGAAAGATCACTTTGGGATTAATTGTTCATCATGCAACCTGAACAACCTTGGGTATAACGTAGTAATTTTTGGCGGTATTATGGTGATTTTCATGTATAAAGCTTCTCATCTTCATGAGGCAACACGAGAAGTCCTCACATTGCCTATGTGACTTTGCAGCTGGGAGCAGCAAAGAGGAGACACCAAGCAGAAGTAGCACTTTCTTCTCCTTAGAAGGAGAGTGTTAAATTGCACCAGATGTCCTTGGCCATTTGGCTTTTGAAGTTTAATAACACAGAGGCCATTTTGCTACCCACTTCGTTGCTTATGTTTGTAAAAACACTTGCTTTAGTTCAGCCAAACAGTGTATCTATATTAGAAAGCTACAGATAAATTGCTTGGCATCCTGTGGCATAAGGCTTGAGAATGAAGGGAGAGGATTTGCAGGGTGATGAGAATAAAATACAGACTGAGAGAAGGATTATCTCTGAAAAAAGGACAAAAAACAAACACAGACAATAAAAAAAAAACAAACACCAAAAAAAAACCCAAATAAACAAACAAAAAAAAAAACCAAAAACCACAAAAAAATTCCACAAAACCAGGACAGAAACCCAGGCTTTGTAACTGAATTAAATTATGTTAGTTTTAACTTTAATTTACTCACAAGTGAGCAATCATGCCCAAATCCCATTTGAAGTAGATTTGGTAGATGAGTAATTTTTGTATGTTACATTAGCTTTTCCACTTCTCATTTAAAATTAAAAAGGATATTTTTAATCATCAGTCCTTTTTAACCCAAATTACTGGCTTCTCATATTACTCACTACTGGGCCCTTTTCAAGTACTAAAGGCCTTATAAAAGATACTTCTCACCCCTGAGAGCCAAGGGAATTGTGATTGTTACACTAGTCTTTAATTTTCAAAACAGCTACTCTCCTGTCTTCCCCCCCTCCTCCTTTAACATCTGGCAGTGCTACCACTTTGACCATCCTTTCCTCAGTGTTACCAAGTATCCTCCTTCCAGTTTATCATGGAAAGGACTAGAGAAGTCTGCTATATTTCATCTATTCAACAGCTATATTTTGTTCATCATCTGGGCAAGGCAATACTGAAAAGAACAGCAAGGAGTCTTGAAGCAGCTCCTGCACACTATGCACTTCCAATCAGCTAATGAAGAGGTTTGTTATCTCTCCTTTGACAAGATCTTACTCTGCTAGAACAGTTTTCCAGCACTGAAAAACAACTTTTAAACACCTGGGTTGAAACTTGGGACAATCTGAACCAGAATTAGGTGTACAAATAAGTGATCAGCATGGGACAAAATGTCTTTTCTCATCAAAACTGTGACAGTTGTACATCTAGTAATTTTAGGTTCCTTTTGGGGAAAAACCCTTTCCATAATCCTGCAGCACTGTATCATCTATTTCAAAGATTAGGTATAGTCTGTCCTTTAGAATAACAGCATTGCTGTGCAAACTTCCATTAGTTACACCTGAAATGCAGCTAACTGGTTACACTTGAAGTGCAGCTAAGTCTGTGGGAGTTTTACAGGTACCATGAAGAGAAAAATACAGTTAGTATAATATTATTCTCAATTAAAACAATCCAACTTGATTCAAAATGACTGGTGCATAAAAGAATTTCAGTGCACCTAGTTTTATCTGATTTCAACCACAACCACAGCTTTTACAAGCATAAGAGCAGTTAACAACAGAACATAATGACAGAGCATCAAAGAACCAATCCCTCTTCACAGTCTAGGTGGATTAGTCTTAAACTCTAAAGTAATATAAGAATTATTAATTACTTATTTCAGGTTGTATTGGTGACTGTTGGAAAGACAATCAGAAAGGCATAAGAAACACAAATGATTTCAAAGGATTTGTTTTCAAACAAAATGGTTTGAAAGCTATTGGTTGAAGTCAGTCTGAATCAATACTTAAAATCAACAAAAACTTAAGGGAGATTCCAAGTGTAATGGGCTCAGATGGAATGGGAGCTGCTTCTCCTGTCATGACAGAAATCAAATCCATGATCCAACTCATAAAAAATTGTGACTTCCTGGATCTTTTCATCCCTCTGAATGCTGCCGCATTGGCCACAGATGTACAAATATAGCCATGCTCTCTCAGTTGTTACAGTGCTGACCTACATATGCAGCATGAGTTTTTGTATCTAATCTAGTTAGATAAATTTTGGGGTTGATTCTCTGCAATCTGTAGATCAACCCCAAAGAGGACAGTTGAAGGACAAGAGAAAAACTGACACCTACAGACTAGGTAAAGCAGCTGAGATAAGCTTTAAGTATTTTTAGAGGGGAACTAGAACAATCCCATACCAACATGTGACAGCTGTATTTTACCTCCTCTTCTCAGTCCCAGCCTTGTTCTCTAGCTGTGGGAGGATATAAAGGAATCAGGTTGCTGTTTTCCACTAGTATAAATCTTACATTTTACAAAGAAACAAAGCCAAAAAAAAAGTTTAATTTCTCTGATGCTGTCAAAGTTTTGTGTTTCTGGGCAGGATGAGGTTGCCAAGAAAAGACAGATTTAGGAGATGAATTTACAATATCTTAATGCACCACGCTTCCAAGGAAGGTTCTTCCCTGTATGTGACAGAATTACCACTCCACTGTCACACACTTCTTTCTGCTTCATCAAACCTAATGACATTTACAGGACCAAAAAGAAATACCTGAACAGGTCAGAGAAAGATACTTTCTTTATGTTACTGGAAGCCAATTAGATGCTGTGGGAACTGTTACCTGCAAAAAATAACAGAGTACCAAACTATGTGCATGAAGACACATCATCTGAATGACACTGGAGGCAGGAGCAATAGAGAAATTAATATAGGAATGAATCCTACAATGACAGTTAAGATTTAAGATACTAAAATAAAATGCAAAAAACCAAGTTGGAAAACAGAATACAGTGCACAACAGCTCCTAGTTTCCCCTTTTCAACCTCTCTGGCTTTCTTAATTTATTCTGTACCTTTCTGGAGAAGTAATAAAAGGCCGCCAAAAATGCAAAAGGCTACATCTACATGAATGTTAGCTGCCCTGCTAGGCGGCTAAAACACTGTGGCAATGGTTTTACAATAGAGTAAGGATATTATGAATATTAGGAAGGAGTTCCTCTCCATAAGGGTGGTGAGGCACTGGAACAGATTGCTCAGAGATGTGATAGAGGGCCCATCCCAGGACTGATGAGACTCTGAGCAACCTGATATAGTGCAAGATGTCCCTGCTTACTGCAGAGGGTTTGGACTAGATGACCGTTGAAGATCCCTTCCAACTCAACACATTCTATGATTCAACTCTGTATCTGCTAGCTTATTTTGACCTTCACAAATGCCACTGTGCAGAAACCACTGGCATAATAAACCTTTTAGAAGGGTTAGTTGGTTGGGACAAAGGTACTGCATGTCCAAAAGAAAGCGTCTTTCACTGCACAGACACAAAATTTTTAGCATTTTAGACTGTCAACTCCATAAATCAACACTGCCACTCCCTGCAGCAACTTTAACTACTACAAAATGTAACCCTATACAAATACATACAACTTCCCCATACAGGTGTATCTTATTTGGAATCTTCCTATTATACAGGATAACTAGGAGAACAGCTACTCCATAGCCACCTGTCCTGGTTATGCACACACCTATTTTAAAGGTCATCCTTTTTTCTTCACGTCATTCAAAAAATACCTGCAGCCCCTTGCTCAGACACAGGGGTTTCTGCCTTGGCAGGTATGTTAAGGTGCTCTCTGGGCTCTAGCTCATTGCCTCAGTGCTGGCAGTGTGCAATTGCTCTGTGCAGCTGTTTTTTTCCCACTGTTTGTCAGTACACATTCTCTAGGCTTCCCACTATCATCTGGCAATCAGTGTGAGATCATGGCTCTTGAGCCCATGAGGAAGGCACCACAAGACTAGGTCACAGATAAAACAATATCAGAATACACAAATCTTTGCATAACTGCACCACACACAGTTTGGCATTCCAATGACCCATTTTTTTTATCCTTTTGTAACAATTCAATCAGTCATTTTGCTACAGTATGAAATGAATTCTTCACAGCTGTTTACTTGTACCACCACATCATACAACCCAGGAATCCTTTGTAGGTCCTAATGCTGCTCAGCTAATTTGCATTTCATCCCTGGGAGGTGATTTCATCTAGCACCAAAAGTGAATTGCACAGAAAATTTTCCTTTATTCAGAAATATTGCTTCTTCAGAGTATAAGAAGAGATACTCCTCCTCAGGTTTCTTCCACTACTTAGAGAACATTACCATCTCTTTTAGTATTTGCACTACCCCAATTCTTATGTATTTTATACATTTTGCACAAAATCGTGGCAACATTGAGTTTTTCAGTATCCCTGGACATAATTTTGCATAAATAGATAGGGACATTTATGAGTAATAACAAAACTGACAAACTAATCTGCAAAAGAGAGATTGCAGGACCCTTAACTTGCACCAGTCTGAAATAATCACTAGATGGACAATTCAGTATCATTTAGGCTGTCTGGACCTGACTAGCTCAAGAGGCAACTGAACCACCAAAAGGTTGGGCAGAGCATTCTATGTTATGGAGACAAACTTGTACATTAATTTGGTTTAGAAACAAACCTTCTTATTCACTTTCCCCACTTTCCCTTCATCTTAAGTTATCTTTAATATAAACTAGAAAAACAAAACCACACCAACACAGAAATTAAGGTTTTTCTCATTGAATACAGACAGTAATTCTGTTGCTTTAAATTTGACATTCTTATAAGCAACAACCCAATATATGCATGCAATTGCTATAGAAAGGCAGACAGCAGTGAAGTCTTTGCCTTGTGTAGTACATTCAGGATTTTTCACAGTATACAAAACTGTTGCCTAAGAAAAATTTTCTCATGGTAATTTGCAATGAAGCTGTGTGCAGCTTATTCCATAAACAGAATTGATCTGTCAATTTTTTTTCTAGTGTAACGGAAAATCCAGATGAGAAATCCAAGCCTTTTTAAAGACATCAAGCAGCTACTCTCCTAAATATGAAATAGTCTTGGAAATTATTTCTACACTATATGATTGAAATATTTTCTTGTTTGAAAAGAGTTTTCTTCATAGTTTGTGGCCATATTGAATTGCTAGTTCACTGTCCCTCCAGGGATATCAGGTCCTTCATCAAGTTAAACATGGTAGTTCAGACACATTTGGAATGACACAGTGAGCATCTAATCATGTCTCTCTGGATTACCTACAGCATTGAGACTGCTCCTTTTGTGAACATTTAATTCAGGCACTGCAACAGCATTGGTGCAAACCATCATCCACATAGGATATCACTTGTTTGGTTGGAGTTACAGCTAAAAGTCTGTGAAATGAAGAGGAAGAATGTTTCTGACAGCTAATGTTGTCATGGTTTTATCACTATCCAGAGTTTGTCCTCTATATCATACAAGATGATGAAGTCAGAACAACTCCCTGCAGCCAAGACCTGGCAATGGAAATTTACAGAGAACATCAAGAGTAATGGAGATCAATTTACTTTATATTTCCCTGGTAAAATAACTAAGATTTACACACATATATTTTATCATGCTTAACATATTTTACTGAAAAACAGAATCTTTGTAAATATATTGTTGCAGTTTCTGTTAAATTTAACTTTGACCTTAATCAAATTTGAGGCTGGAGCTGAGGAGGTGACATAGCATTTTATCACACAGGGTTAAATGTGCGGACAATTTAGTTTGGGGCTTAGCCACTAGACATCAGGACTACCTTAACATGACTTTCATTACTATGCTGAAGCAGGTAGAGATTCTTGTGATGGGAAAGGTTATTCTCAAAAATAGTTCAAAGAAGGAAAGTGAGATTAAGCAAGAATAAATCAGAAAAGAAATATGTTTAAAGACTGTCAGTGTAGTAAAGACTGCCCTGTAGTAAAATTAAGCAACAAATACATCCAAACACCCTTTTAGTTAGTTGTGTTACTTTCCTTCAGGCAAAAATGCAACAGCTCTGACACATATAAAAGTATTTAGCTGTCTAAATTCATTTTCACACTCAAAGGCTGCTTAGAGCTCAGATAAGGTAACTTGTGAGGTTCACTATAGTGTTCCCAATCCTAATTTTCATCAGGTATGAGAACCTGCCATAACAGCACTGTACCTGTGTTGCAAGTACTCAGATACTCTATTGAGGTAATTTACAGGATTCAGCCATTACTTTTATGGAAAACAAATTTGCAGTTTAGTTTACCCAGAGTAGATCCACTTAGTTATGTTTTGTAACAGTCATGGGCAAGTTTTTGGTTACCATACTCCTGAGATACTACTTTTTGAGCAGCTGCTTGTTGTAACCAAAAGAATACGCAAAAGTCTCAGTTTTAATGTCCTGGAGAAAAATAAAGAGGCTCGTGCCTCTGGTCTTCTAAAAGTTACAAGAAATTAATATGAAATGCACATTAATATTGCACTGTGTCAGATCCTGGTGAAGAAAAAAGAGAGCTGGAGTAAGTTGTGTTAATTGTAAACACTGTTTAAAAAAATAAAATAAATTCAAGCAAGAACTAACATCTGCAAATGTGTTTGTTCTCACAGCAAGAAATTATCCATCAATCCTCTTGCGATGTTTTCTGCTACGGTGCTGATTTATTACACTCCATATTTAACCCAGTGCTCTGGGGAAAGAAAAATAAAAGCATATGCATATGCATGAATTTAAAACAGAGGTTTCTGTATTAGTCATCAACTGCGAACACAGATGGGTGGTGTTAGGGATCGATTTGGGGGATGTTTGGGGGTTATTTGGAGGATGTTTTGGACTTGCTTGGGAGGTTTTTGGGGTGTTTTGGAGTGTGTTTGAGAGGTATTTGAGGAGTCTTTGGGATGTTTGGGGGGTATTTCAGGCTGTTTGGGGTGGTTTACGGGGTTATTTTTTGGGAATGTTTGGACAGTATTTGGGGTATATTTGGGACTTTTTTGGTGGGGTGTTTGGGTGGTATTTGGGAGGTATTTGGTCAGTGTTTGAGGTGGCTTGTGATGTATTCCAGGGGCGTTTGGGGTGATTTTCGAGTTTATTTGAGGGGCGTTTGGGAGTTATTGGGGGGGCATATGAGGGTGTTTTGGTAGTATCTGTGAGATTTCTGGGGTGGTTTTGGAAGGTATTTGTGGGGTGTTTGGATGGTTTTTGTAGTGGCTTTTAAGAATGCTTGGGACTGTTTTTGTGGGGGTTCCAACTGATTTTGGGGGAGTTTGAGGAGGTTTGGAGGGTATTTTGGGGGGGATTAACAGAACATCAGTAGTGGTTCTGGGAGATGTTTGTGATTATTACAGGGTAGTTTTGGGATGTATTTGGGAAATGTTTGAGGAGGGTTTGGGATGGTTCTGTGGAGTATTTGGAGTCAGTTTTGGGAGATGTTTGGGGTTTATTAGGAGAGGTTTTGGAGCATGTTTGAGGTGCATTTGGATGGTGTTTGGGGTGTGTATAGGGGGTGTTTTAGGTGTATTTGGTAGGTGTTTGGGGTAGATTTTGGGCAAGTTTCACCAAACTGGAAAAGAATGGGTTTGATGGATGGACCACTCGCTGGATAAGGAGCTGGTTGAATGGTCGAACTCAAAGAGTTGCAGTCAATGGCTAATTTCCAAGTGGAAACCAGTGATGAGTGGGGTTCCCCAAGGATCAGTACTGGGACCAGTGCTATTTAACATCTTTGTAGGAGATATGGACAGTGGGAT
>VZTY01017277.1:110498-139057 GCA_013400935.1 Turnix velox
TTTAGACTTGACATAAGAAAGAAATTCTTTACAGTGAGGGTGGTGAAATACTGGAACAGGTTGCCCAGGGAGGTTGTGGATGCCCCCTCTCTGGAGGTGTTCAAGACTAGGCTGGACAGGGCACTGGGCAGCCTGGTCTAGTGGGAGGTGTCCCTGCCTATGGCAGTGGGGTTGAAACTCGATGATCTTTGAGATCCCTTCCAACCTGGACTATTCTGTGATTCTATGATTCTATGATTCTATGATTCTAAGTTTGGGGGTTATTTGGAGGGTGTTTGGGGTGGTTCTGGGGGTGCTTGGGAGGTATTTAAGGGGTTTTAGGAGGTATTTGGGAAGTCTTTGGGGAGTCTTTGGGTATTTTTGGGGTGTTTGGGGAAGATTTGGAGTGTATTTGGTGGATGTTTGGATTGTGCTTGGAGTGGTTTTGGAGTTGTTTGGGGGGTGACTGGGCTGAGTTTGGGGCATATGTGGGCTTTTTTAGTGGTACTTGGAAAGTATTTGAAGGATGCTTTGCAAGTACTCCAGGTGTATTTGGGGAGGGGGGGTTTGAAGTGCTTTGAGGGTGTATTTGAGTTGATTATCCTCAACCCCCTCCCAAATATCCCTCAAACCACCTCAAACACAGCAAAATCAATCCAACACCCCCCAAAAAACAGTCCCAAATCCCCCTTAAAACCTCCCCTAACATCCTCCAAACACCCCTCTCATATCCCCCAAAACCTCCCTAGACCCTTCCCACATGCAACCCTACACCCCCCATGTAACCTCAAACAGAATCATAGAATTGTTTGGGTTGAAAGGGATCTTAAAGATCATCTAGATCCAACTCCCCTGCCATGGCCAAGGACACCTCCCACTAGACCAGGTTGCTCAATGCCTCATCCAGCCTTCAGAAGGTCTCAATCCTGATCTTCACTGAAGAGTGCATGGATCCTCCTTCTCCCAGCTTTCCAAGAACTGGGTGGTGCAACTAGAGGCCTTACCAGTCAAGACTGAGGCGAGTGAGTTATCGAGCCCTCTCTGTATCCCACACAACCAGCTCCCCAGTATCATTGCAGAAAGGACTTACATCTTCCCCAGCCTTTCTTTTGTCACCAATATACTTGTAGAAATTCTTCTGGTTCCCCTTTTTGTACCTAGCTAGCTTTAATTCTACCTGGGCTTTACCTTTCCTATCCTGATTCCTGGCTACTCAGACAACTGCTTTGTATTCCTCCCAGTCAACCCTCTCTTGCTTCCACTCCAGATACACTCTCTTTTTGTGCTCAAGCAAGTCCAGGAGCTCCTTGTTAATCCAGAGGCCTCCCAGCATTCTGCCCATCATCTTCTTCCTTGGAATGCACAGCTCCTGGGCATACTGACCAACTGACTTGAGCCCCTCTTCCCTCCAGGGCTGTGCCCCACAGGACCCTGACAAGGAGATCCCTCAAGAGTTCAAAGTCTGCTCTCTTGAAGTCCAGAGCAAGGGGCTTGCTGACCCCCTTTTTTGATGCCTTGCTAAACCTCCACCATTTCATGATCCCTGCAGCCAAGGCTGCCCTTGAGCTCTACATTACTCCCCAGCCCCTCATCATTGGTGAGAACAAGGTCCAGCACACCACCTCTTCTTGTGGGTTCCTGTAACTCTTGGAAGAGGAAGTTGTCATCAACACATTCCAGAAACCTTTTTGACTGCCAGTGTCTTGCTGTGTTTTCCTTCCAAAAGATGTTAGGGTGATTGAAGTCACCCATGAGGACCATGGATTGCAAACATAAAGCTGTTTCTAACTGTTTGTAGAGGACCTCATACACTCTGTCTTCCTGGTCAGGTGGCCTGCAGCAGACTTCCCCTGCCTTTCATTTGACCCTGGCCCATAAGCTCTTCAGCAGCTCCTCATCCATCTCCAAGAAGAGCTCCATGTTCTCCAGCTGCTCATTGACATAGAGGGTAATCTCTCCTTTGCTTCTCCCCTGCTTCTCCTTCCTAAAGAATTTATACCCATCCATTCCTAAACCCCAGTCATACAAGCCATCCCACCATGTGTCAGTGTCTAGTAACTGTGTAGGCAAGCACACATCTGCAACTTTTCCTGCTTGCTCCCCATGCTCCGTACATTAACACAGAGGCATTTAAATTGCCCCCTCATCAATACTGATTTACCAACTGGATCACCCTTATCGTGCACTTCAGGTGTTCCCTTTCTGCCCTGTGATCCTAGTACAGGCCCAGGGCATCCATCATCATCATCAGTAATGGATGCATTGCCATCAGCAATGTCCAACTGGTCCCCAACTCAGTCCCCACCAAATAAGGCACACTCCTTCCCCTTCCTGACCTCTGGCACCTCAGACCATCGTCCCACTGGTGGAAGCCCAGCTACAACCCCACCCCCCTTCAAATTTAGTTTAAAGCTCTTCAAATGAACCTTGCTAAATCCTGTCCCAAAACCCTTTTGCCCCTGTGAGACAACCCATTCCCATATATCCCTATCAAGTCTGGGGTCTTACAAAACCAGCCATTTTCAAAGAACTCAAAGCCCTGCCTGTAACACCAGTCTCATAGCCAGACATTCATAAACTGAATCCTTGCATTCCATCTGATGCCATTTTCTGAAAATAGGAGGGAAGAGAAAATAACTTGTGACCCAGACTCTTTCAAAGGCCTTGAAGTCTTTCTTAATTCTCCTCAGACTACAGTAAGCAACTTCCTCCCCACTTGTTTGGAAGATGAGCAGTGAGTGGGTAGTCATCTCTCAATTTCACCAGGTTGGGGAGTGCCTAGTGACGTCCCAGATCTCGGCTCCAGGTAGATTGCAGACTTCCCTGCTATGAGGATCAACTCTGCATATTGGGCCCTCTGTTCCCTTCATAACTGAGTCATCAACAACTAGGACCCTTCACCTCTTCCTCGTGTAGGAGGTTGCTATATTCTCAGAAGGCCTATCTGGTTTTGGTAAAGCCTCAAATGGGTCTCCTATCCTCCTCAACAACTGCCATTTCCTCCTGCAGGACCCCATACCTGTTCCACAGGGGCAACTGGGAAGGTGAGGAGGGGATTTGCCTACTTCCTCGAGCAAGGACTCATTTCCACTCCCTCCTGTCTCTGAGGTCCCCTCGTGAGAAGAGGGGAGGGGATCCTCTGATTTATCCTGGGCCTCGACCTCTTTGGTCTCTCACAGGGAATGGGCCCCCCAGTTAATCTCCTTCTCACATTCCCTGATACTTCTCAACATTTACACTTCATCCTTCAGCTCAGCTACGAGACTGTGCAGATCATTCACCAGCCCACGTCTGACATAGGTGATGTCTCCACTACCCTCCATTGCAAGCACCAGGCTCTGGCACTCTCTGCAGCCAGTGGCCTGGACACCCACGTTTGCCTGGGGCCACTGTTTGGGTACCCACAGTTTTTCTAAGAGCAGTCTTCGACCGGCTAATTACCATTACCCCTGAGACAGATCGAATGTACCCTGCCGCAGAAGCTGCGGGTAGCAAGGGCACCCAAGACTCTTGCTCCCCTGCGCGCTGAGCACAACTACTGGCTGCTGCCCGCCCTCGGGCTTTTTATAGACCGGAGCTGCCGTTGTTGATTACGGTAAACGCCCACCCTCCGCTTCTTTACGCAGGTGAAAGGCGTTTGTGCGGGCGGCGGTTGAGCGTTTATGAACCTCGTTTAAACCTGCAGCCGGGGGAAAATGGTTTCTCCTTGCATTTCGTCCCTTGCTTCCTCTTTCTCTAGCTGCTGGGTACGGTCTTGTCTCGCTGCTTTCTCCCGGCTAAGGAAAGCCCTGGCTCTTGCTGTCTCTTTTTCCCGCGGTTTCCTTTCCCAGCACAGACTCTGCCCCCCCGCTGGAGATTGTTTCCTCAGAGAGTTCATGTATCTTTGTGCACCACCTAAAACATCTTTCCCAGCATATGTTCATTTAGCATTGCAGTTTATAATAGTCTGTCTTGTACGGATTTAACACCTATTTCCTTTCTTGTCTTAAAAAAGGATAGAATTGCTGTACTGGATTGAGGACAAATGTGAACCAGTAATCAAAATTAAAATGTGGGCTTGCACGTGGTAACTACACTGAACTACACAAGTAGAGACAAACCTAGTTGTAATCATGAGGTAGAGCTTGATTTCCTTTCAGCTCTTCACCAGAACAAGAAGCAGACTATTCAATGTTAGAATACAAGTATGAAAGACTCTAGTGAGGTTATATAATAAGGACTAGATATATATTTTATACTCTACTAGCTTTCACAGAAATGCCCTATGACCCGAAAGTAAGTCATGGTGCACTGCAATGAAGTAAAAGACCATTTGCAGCTCAAACCTTTACCTTTTTGGAGCAAATTGTCCCACACTAAATGTCTTGTATGGCTTCCTTCTTTATTTATTCTAAGTTATTCTGATCTTGCAGAACATTAATTGATGCACACAGCTATTAAACATCAAGGTTTCCATTTCCACACCCTGAAAATCATTGAACCATAGAAAAAGAGCAGTAGAGGGGTGGGGAGAAGAACAGCATTGTTCTATTTGTGTTCTGAGATGCTTTCTTTTTCCTGATCTTTTCTATGAATTAGAGAGGAACGGAATTTATAAAGCAGTAGGGGGAAAGAAATATACTAGTTATTTATGCGTTTCAGAATGATACCACATATAGCTACATGATATTTAGTACGTAAATATATAAAAACACATCCTGCCTGCTTCAAAGACTCAGCCAACTTGTTTCGAAACTCAGTTAACCTATGAATCTCTGATCAACAACATGGCATGGCAGGATATGAAATCTTGCTGTTACAGCAGCATTGAGGTTGAATGTTTTCAAACTACATAACAAAAAGTGAGGAATGAATGAGGGAAGGAGAAATTGAAGACTGGAATGCAGTTTGGTCAGGAACCCCTGGTGGCAGTCTGTCAGCTTTTAACAGGATAAGACAGAACACAATGACAAAACACAAAAAATAAGATAACAAGATGTTGCAGTTGTATAAACAAGATAACGAGGCCTCCTAACCAAGAACCACAGAAACTTGAGGTATCAGCAGAATCATGCCCAAAGGTGAAAATTTCAACCCCGAGGAAGACTATGTGCTTCAACACAAGATGGCAATGCAACCCCCAAACGACCACCGACCCATTTCTTCAGGACTAAGTGAGACTGTGCAAGAGGGCAGGTCCAAATTAACATAAGAAGCTAGAACCTGTATTAGCATAGATAAGAGTTTCATGAATATGTATGTATCTTGTGTTAAATGCTGATGATTCTGGGACCTGGGTATGCACGTTAGGCGGAACGATCCCCCGTGCACCCGGCACTGCAAATGAAGAACGCCTGCCTACTCTCTACAAAAGACTACTTGCGTCTTTAAATCAAGAACCAGAGATCAGATGAACTTCATTCACGTTTCACCAGTGAATCCAGACTTGCAGAGCAAGCATATCCATTTTATAAACCTGTCCTGTTTTGATTCAAACTTGCAGCTAGGAAGAAAAAATAAGAAGAGAAAACAGAAAAATTAATAGAAGCTTTTATCCCCAAGACAGAAACTATAATGTTTTGTCTCCTTAGGTGAATGCCATATTAAAGCCTCTGTAACTGTCAGGGTTTAACTCCAGGCCAGCAACTGGAACCATGCACCCACTCAGTCCCCGAACTGGTATGGGAAAGGGAATCCAAAGAACTAAAGTAAGCAAAAACTTGTGGGTTAAGATAAAGACAGTTTAATATGTAGAGCAAAAGCCACATAAAATCCAAAGAATTAAAGTAAGCAAAAATTTGTGGATTAAGATAAAGACAGTTTAATATGTAGAGCAAAAGCCAGCAAAACCAAACAAGGCATTCACACAACACTTCCATCAGCAGACAAAGTGTTCAGCCATCTCCAGGAAGGCAGGGCTCCATCAGTTTTAACAGCTACTTAGGAAGACAAATGCCGTAACTTTGAATGTCCTTCCCTTCATCCTTCTTTCCCCAGCTTTATATACTGCATAATGCATGATATGGCATAGAATATTCTCTTGGTCAGTTGTTGTCAGTTGTTCCATCTGCATTTCCTCCCAGTCTTTTGTGCGCAACTAGGTCTTTACTGCTTATCAAGCAACTTAAAACAGCACTTCTTTACCAACACTCTTTTCCTCCCAAATCCAAAATATAGCATGACACCAGCTGCTAGTGAGAAAGTCCACCCTACCTTTGCTGAAACCATGACAGTAACAAAGTCTGTCCCACTGAGAATATTTTCCTCCTCAAGGAATTGCAGAGGAATAGGTAAAAAAAAGCATAAACACAACAGGGCTTATTTTCATGCTCACCATGCAGCTGGCAAAGAGATACAGATAATATTTCAATGGAAATAGATGTCTATGGAGTCAAGAAAAAGCCCAGAAATGTGAAAGGCTCAATAACAGCAATATAGCAACTTATAGGCAGTAGAAAACCTGGTAGTAATCCTAAGTGGTTCCTTGTAAATCATACATTGCTGACAAGTTATACCAGTTTTACGTAATCTGAGCTAAGGCTCAAGTAGAATCTGAGGATCTGCTGTAAGCTTTTTGGACAGCCACGTTGTTCCTACAAGAGAAAATCAGATGTGTCAGAAAATATGCCCCACCAGATGCCAAATCTAGAAGTAAATTATTTACCAGCAGTAATACTGAAATAAAGTATTAGGATGCTTCTGAATTTTATGTTTGTGCATCTTGTAGGCAAAAATAACCAATCAACTAATCCCTGCTTTCTGGAGATTAAAACATTGATCTACCTAGTCTTTTCCCACACCACTTTGTTAATGGGAACAATAAAATCAATACTTGTGATGCTAATGTAATTCCAAATTTTGGACTTTATTCTCTTACAGATAACATGGACTCAATGTGCAGTGCCTAGCATTTCCATCAACTTCCTTTATGATGCTGTGCAGATTGCTTTATTCCTTCAGGTTTTCTTGATTTATTAGAGTTACTATTCTTTTCTCTTGCCACTTGGACATCAAGCCATTGGCTATTGGTTTTTGAGTGAGACCATCCATTACAGATCACCCCAGTTTCACAAGGTCTGATCATCACTTCAACAGGAAGCTTAATATTAGGCTTAAAATATTCCATTTTCAAAGTGTATTAAGTGCTACTTATTACATGGCTACAGTATCTATAACAGCCACACAAAATCACTAAAGATAATCCAAATTTTTCTCTGATGTCACTCTGAACCAACAGACGACTATGCAACTTTAGCATGCACAATAGGAAACTCAAAAAAAAAAACCTTGAGTCAAGGAAAAATTAGCCCTGGCTTTCCTTCATGTTAGCCCAAAATACATACTGTGGAGCAATCTTTGCTTAACTCAGGCTGTTACCTGTCCCTAATTCATATTCACAGCATCAGACAAACCTTGCTCTAAATAGCATACAGCCTACAACAGGAGGGCTGTATGTCTACTGAGTGCCCTAGTTTTCTGAATTATATACATGCCTTTATTGATATCTCTCACCAGAAGTTAATACAATAACTTTCATCACAAAAGAGCAGCAGGCAAAAATATCCATTCTAGATTGATACCTATTCAATGTCATGTATGACTGAGAACAAAGTCATTTATGTCTAAGAGCAAAGACATTAAGTAAATACTGTGCTAAATCCCAAACAGCTCTAACCACAGACTCAATGAACAACTTAGGCTGCAAGGAATGTTTAGTGGCCACCTACAGATCAATCCCCAATTCAAAAGCCTAACTAGATAAGATTGTTCAAGGTCAGGCTCATAAACACCTCCAAGGATGGAGGTTCCCCTCACCTCTTCTAGCAATTTGTGTTAGAGCACTCATCATGAAAAAGATTTTTTTCTAGCACCTGGTCAGAATTTCCAAGGTTCCAACTGATGCTCACTGTCTTTTGCCCTTACTGTGGGTACTTACAAGAAAAGTCTGACTGCATCTTACCAGTATCTTGGAAGCAAACAGTTATGCACAGCAACATAATCTCCCTTGGTCTTCTCCAGGTGACAGTTCCTTCAGCCTTAGTCACATGTCACATGTTGGCCCCTAGACTATCTTGTGATATCTTTGCCTTTACAAACTATCTGTGGTATGGTTCACTCTTCAATGTTTTGGTCTTTTAGGCCTTGTCAAGGATGACCACACTGGTGCAACAACTAACATCTCTTGGAAGTTAAAAATTCTAACTCTCCTTACATTCCAAGACCAGTACCTCAGGAGGAGAGTGTTTCTAATGTCGTAAGATGTTAAAATCTGTTGCCTGTAACTGTCTCATCTATTAAATCTCCCTAAACAGGATTATAATTTTTGGTGTAGACATTTGGGTTTTTTTCAAATGAAAACTTGCAAGACAGAAATTTTATTTTCCAGCATGGAACAGAAATTAAATATTCACAGAAATAGCTGATTTTTTTCCCCTTCATCAATCCACCTGGAAAAAAGTTCTACATTACTTACCATTGGCAATGAGTGTATGATGGCCTAGAATATAGGCATATTTTTCAGGCTAACTTCTCTGCACCCATGGACCCATGCCCAATTTTAAATTGTTTAGTGTTCTGATTACAAGGGTACCAAGTACTGCAATCAAGGAGATTCTACTATGCAATTTAATAATTTAAAACTGGGCTTGCTTCCATGACTGTAGATAGTTTCTGTAAGTCTTATGACAGTGCCAGAAACGTATGTTACAGGATAAGGCCTGGATATGGAACCATATTCTTGATGATATTTCTTAAAACCCTACTTCATGTTTTATTGCTAGTGTCACATACTAAGTCAGCCACAATTAACCCTGCAAGCTCTCTCTCCAAGCAAAGACATATATTAAGTTATCTGTTCTCATAAATTCATTAAGCAGTAAGGAATTATTTCATCTACATTTCCCTCTGATCTCACCAAGGTGCTAAATGAGCAACTTCTCACTTCTCAATTATCTTTTGATCCACTCTTTCCTCAAACAAATCAAAGTTCGTTACTTAGAATCTCCATTCCCCTGCATTCCTTCAAGACCCATTCCACAGCCCAAATGTGAACTGTCTCCAGATACTGCAACACAGTTTTAGCATAGGTTTTGAGTAACAAGGTAATAAAATTAACACCTTGATTTTCATCTAGCAATATAGTGTATGGTCACAGTTCCCTAGAGATACATTAACAATCTTACAAAGATCTTAAGATCTATAATGTCTCTTCTGAAAAGGTGCAGGGTTTGTAAACTCTCCTTGGGAAATATTACTCAAAACAATATATCTGCAAGGATCAGGAAAATCCAGTAACACTTATTCTACAAGTGCTTGCCATTTCACTCCATGTCAAAGCTCCTCTTGTCCTGAACATAGATGACTAATAGCAACCTGGAGCAGCAGCAATACAGTGTAAAGGTGGACAAGTTTCTGAATGCAGAGATGAAAATTGTTTCTGATCTACCTACATGCAGATGTTTATATCTGTAGGTGCTACAAGACAGCCCTGAGTGGTATATTACTCTAAACAATGCAGTATCAATGAACATCATGTGTACTGAAGATATGAGGAACCAATACAGCTGCTGCTGAGCAGTATGGTGCTCCTGGAAAGGTCTGAGCTCCATCCACAGCAGAAATATCCTTGTAAACACTACAGAATTTTTGTATTTTGAATTCATCACTCCTGCAAAGATGCAGCTGCACCAACAGCATTAAGTTGACATTCTTCCTCTAGGCCTTAGTCCATTAAGGTTACCAGTAATCAAATTAACCTGGCATTTTCATATATCTGGAAAATTTTAACTGGATTTCCAGGTCACATCTTCTGTTAGATCTAATGAACAATAGAGGCTAGACAATCATTGAGACTGCAGAAATAAGTATTCTGAAACTGTTATCAGAGGTGATGGTTCTACTCTGATAACAAGGTCTCTGACAAGGTGCTTCCCAACCAGTACATTAAGTCAAGATTTTAATTGACTCCCTTAAAAAAAATTTTAATGTTTTCTCCCCCACATTTACCCCAGTTTCTCACTGTATTATTGAACTTAGTGTTCTCTGAAAGCACACATTAAATCATACCTTCCACATTATTGCCTTCTGTAAGTTACACTATCTAGTGTAGAACTCAAGCAGAAACACTGCAGAGTAATACAGCAGCATGCTCCTGGTCTCAGCAAGGTTTTCTTCTGCTTGTCATCAGCTATCTAAGAGAATACTGTCAATGAGCAATATAGGATACCCAAGAAATTCTGCTTATAATTGCAGACACATATGCATGAGCACCAGGCATATAAAGAAGCCATTCAACCAGTCAGATGCACTTATGCTGACAGAGAAAATAAAAATTACAACTTCTTTCATTAAGGACCTGAAACTGTTTTGCTGTATTGCAAAGCATTTCCTTTTGTTCTATACAGTGTTCTGCTGGGCAGAATTTTCACTAAAAGAAATGGCTATTCAGATGCATTGCTATTGAAAGTCTGCTTCTGAACTTCCCATAGCTTCATGCATTTATTCACTCAAGTGCTGCAGGACAAACGCCTTGTCTCCTTCCAAAGGAATTCAGTGGAAGCTTTGGATTATGTGACACAGACAATCGGCTCATCACGTAATTCACAACAACAGTGTGGCCTGCGGGCCTTCCCTGTGCCAGTGAACAATGCAGCCATCAAACCTGCTAATCAGGCAAGCCTCCAACAGGCTTCAAACTGTGCAGAATCCTAAAAGCAGCAGCGGCATCTTTGGCGTTGTCAAATCCCTCTCTTACAACACAGAGCAACTGAAAATAAGCAGGATTCATAGGACCCTTGGCCTTTTCAACCTGCTGTTTTTCTGGGTATCAGTTACACAGCAAAGCTCTTCCACAACAAACCTGTGAATCTCCTGGGACACCTTCATGACAAGCAGAAAGGCAGATAGTACCTGCTTTCTAACATTCCCCTCTAGGTTGCAGGTATAGAAGAAGGAGAGAGGCTATTCAGATGCATTGCTGCTATGTGACAGGAAGAGAAAAGATGACAAGCTGACAGTACCACGGACACAATTTTTTTTATGTTACTGCCTCCAGCACAGCTAATACCAGACAGCAAGGGAAAAAAGTTGTCCTAGTCTGCCCTCCCAACCACCTTCGGCATCAGTTCAGAGCATGCTCTGGGCCTCCTCTCTGTACGGTGCCTCTGTGCTGTGACGTAGTGTACACCATCCTCACATACAGTAAAAAGGCAGTCTCTTCCAAGGGTATGGGAAACTGATAGTTTCCTTTAGGAAAAGTCTGCATTACCACATGTTAATATTAGTTGAGGTGAGGTCAAAGGTGATTTATTTTTTCACTTGTGGTGCATAAGATACACGAGTGCTTTGTGGTGCTCTCCCCCTTGGGCTAGCAGGTTGCACAGGTTCAGATCATTAGCTACAGAGCCTACCCTAACAGCATACTGTACCTGAGGAGAGATTTTTAGCAATGGTGGTGTCTATTGAGGAGTATGAGGCAAAGACAGATGGAAAAGGAAATCAGGATCTCTCTCCTCTGGTGTCTTGCACACTTTCTACTCACCACTTGTGACCATATGTGTTTCTGCTTTGGACTGCTTTCAAAGAAGGCTCTGCCAGGGCTATTCTAGCAGTTTGCCTGCTGCATTGTAGCTGCAGATACATATTACAAAGCCAGAAAATGTGGGACCAGCTAGCCTAAGGGGAAAAGCTAGAATTGTTCTAACCAGAACCATCAGGTTAGAAAGACTAAGGGTGCTAAGTACAGTACAAGACAGACACAGGAATAACTGTTCTTTTGCTAACCCAGTTCCCATCAGGAAGGATACACTGAAAGCTAAGGAATTAAACTATGAGCCATGATATGTAGGTTCAGCTTACAGCTCTGCCAGGTATCCCATCTGGAGCTTCAGAACATCTTTCCTTCCTCAATACTGCTCTTTTATCACAGATCATTTTGCAGAAGAGCTGTTTCTGGACTTGTGAGGGCTGACTCTCCTCAGAGGCAGCAGCTGTGCCAGTGCTGCAGGAGAACTATAGAGTTTCCTGGTTTGGAAGGGACCATTCAAATCAAGTGGAATCATCAACCTAACACTCAAAAAATCATCACAGTAGGTGGCTGCAGGCCACACATGTTGCAGGCCACACACACAGCTTGCCACCGTCATTCACATGCAGGCATGTCCTCCAGGCCAGCTGTGGGACAACACAGCTGTGGAAAATGTCAGCCTAATTACTGTGGTTAACTTCAGAGGTCATGTTTCTTTCTAGAAGCACTGTTGCAACACACTATTGCAGTGCAAAGTGACAGAAATGGATATGTGCTTTCTGATCAAAGAGATAAATCATTATATGGACAGAGCTCCATAGCTCATAAGTTTACATCTTATTCTGAAACCTTTAGCACATGTGATTTTTGCCGTAGATCCTACTACATAGAATCACACGCTTGGAAGAGACCTTTCAAAGGCCACCTAGTCCAGCCTCCCTGCAGTAAATAGGGACAAAAAATTATGCAGCGTTTCACAAATTTGCATGTCATAGCAGACACTATGTAGATATCACCACAGAAAAGATACAAAAGCCAAAATGTCAAATTGTTTCATCTTTGTCAAGGAAAGGACT
This sequence comes from Turnix velox, assembly GCA_013400935.1. Lineage (NCBI taxonomy): Eukaryota > Metazoa > Chordata > Aves > Charadriiformes > Turnicidae > Turnix > Turnix velox. Next base: position 123,057 of record VZTY01017277.1, read on the forward strand.
TGCCAACAAGCCATAGCATGTTGTTTCTGCAAGGCTCAGATCAGTTTAAAAGGCACAGTCTGGCCTGAACAAACTAAACTATCTCCATCAGCTTGCCATCAAGCATCTATTAACCATATTTATGGACACCCACCAGACTCCTTCCAATTTGGTAAAGTACCAGAGGGCCTAGCACTGAACATGCTCACAAGCAGTAAATAGGAGAAAATGACTGCTTCCTTTGAATTGCTGCCTGTATTCTAAAAAGATACTATCTGCCTTCATTTTCAGTCTAGAATGTCACAAGGAGTCAGGAATGATATTTCAAAACTTGGCAGTACCCACCAGATCCTGCACAAGGGGTAGCTGTGTACCATCTTGTAGCATTACGATCTATTAAGGCTGCCTCCTACTTCTTCCAGTATATTTTTTATGGTTTTACTTTTTTTTTTTGTTGGTTACCCTTTGGCAGCACTTGGGCTTGGGCTAGTTCTACTGTCAATATCCATCTCAGCTTGAACTGTTATGAAAAATTTCAGTCAAAATGATACTGCCATTTCTGAACATATAAGCAGAAATATGATATTCCAGCCAGTCTGAAAAAACTTGACAGGATCTCCTTTGGGTCAAAAAAATGCTTTTTCCTACCCTTGTGAAAGACTGACGAAGTCTGAGTGAGTTACAAACCTTCAAATTGTCACAGTTCATGTATGCTCTGATAAAACCTAGACAGCAGAATCTCTGAAGGTCCTGTCTGAATTAGACAAGCTTCATATTCTTGCAAAGCCTAGCACTCTCCAAGCCAGCTGGATATGGCTGCTATAGAGACTCATGCAGTAGTGGCTTTGGGTGAGAGCAAGTTTGAGGCATCACTCTGGCAGAGAATGGACTTTGAGCAAATCATTTGCAGGAAAGTCTCTTGGCAGGCTTGGAAAAAAGAATTGCCTTGAAGCCAATAGGAGGAGTTGTGAAACAAAGTCTGGAAGTTAGAGATAGGGTGAAAGATAGCTAAAGAAAGTTAATTATAGTTAAGTTTGTTTTTATTAGACAGGCCTATGAAATACTTTACTTGCATTCTGACCAATGTAGCTGATTGTCAGATTTGGCTGCTAGCAAATCCTGCTATTTCTTTTTTGTAAACAACTATCTGTTCAGACTGCTTATAGCAGCAAGAGACAAGCCCAGCTTCTATTTGAAACATAAAATGTTTATCTACCACCTGCTAGGAAGGCTTTTGTTACTTGAAATTTGTCTTTTGAGCTCTGTGGAAAGCAAGTATGTGTTCTAAATGCATTTTCAAATAATGAAGCTGTTTTGATGCCTTAAAAAGTGTTTTCTTCAAAATAAATAACAGGGTTTATCACTTGAATTGACTTTAAAATGCTTATAAAAAGGTTCAGTGTGAAACACCCTACGGAGAATAAGTTTCTCTATTCCCAGAGAGCTAGACTGTAAATCCTTTACTGCCAATGTCAAACAGCAACTCACATGGATAACTCTGTGAGCACTGGTGAGAGCAATTCTTCACTAACATGAATTAAGCCTTTATATTTCTAGCTCAGTATGGCACAAAATGGTCTTCATCAGGGGATGTTTTTCCCATGACATTCTTCAAAATGTCTCACAAACATCCATCTGGAAAGATGTTTCATAGGAAAAAACAAAATCTCCAGAAGTCATCTTTTACTGGAGCAAGTGTTAGGTGTTCTTCTGATGGAGAACCATTCTTTCAATACCAGCTGTACTGGTTTGAGGTAAAATAGGGTGAATTTTCTAATTTGTAACTTCACTTTTCAGCTAGGCCTCTTCTGTCTGACTAAACTCTGAAATTAATTGCACATTGTTCAGACACTGTTCGCTCCCACACTGATAAGACCAGGGAATGGTATGCAAGAAGCTCTTATTTTCATTATTCACTATGGTGATCAAGGTCAGAAAGTTTGTCAACCACCCTACCGGGGGGCTGGAAACGAAAAGACATAGAGAAGTCCCACCTGCAAGGAGGAGCGAACAGGGCAGGTGACCCAAAATTGACCAACAGGAGTATTCCATCCCATCTGCCCCATGCTCAGTATAAAAGCTGAGGGATCTAAGGGTCAGGCCTCTTGGCTCTTGGGCTCTTGCCCTTCCCTTCATCTTTCTTCAATGGCCAACATCTAGGAAAGACTCTGCCTTTGACCCCGATCCGAGCACTCCTGAATCCAGATCCGGCATCCAGCTCCTGACTGAACTGGCCCCAGCCTGGGACTCTCCCTGCGTCTGCTGGGGACGTGATCATCATCCCGGGAGCTTGATACGGTTTTGTAAATATTGTATACCTTTTTATCTTTTCCTTTTAATTTTATCTATTATTTCATTATCTATTAAAGTAGTTTGGAATTCTTCTAAACTCACAAATCTCCTCATTCCTTCCTCTTCTCTCTTCTGAGAGAGGAGGGGGGGTCATCTGTCATTTGGGGGGTCCTTTTGGGCCTAAATCAGGACACCAGCCTACACTGAGAATTTTCTTGTGCAGAAACCTGGTTTCAAATGACTCATACTATACAGGCATCATGAAACAGTCAACAGCTTGAAGGCTGAAGGTGACACCCTGGCAGTATGGCAACAGGGCACCTTGAGTCCTCTGCCACCAGCACCATAGATAAATATATCATTTATAGTGGAAGCCTGTCAGTGAAGAACTGAAAGATGAATAATAGCATACTAGCAAGAATTTATCCACAACAGCGTCATTAAAACACTGGAAAGCCCTTTTTAGGGCTCTAGCCGAATTCTCCCCTGCATACTAGCAGAATTATTAGAGCTGCATTTTAGAGCCAGAGGAGAGCATTGCTAGCAATTTTGTCTGACCTAAATATACAAATAAAATGCTTTAAAAATAATGCCATTAAAGTTGCATAATCCTGCATTCAAAAGTCTCAAAAGGGCAGTATTAAAGTTGCCTGCATGACCTTAACTCAGCAGCCCTTAATTCAGCCTCCCTTGTTGTCGCATAATGTGGCTGCAGAGAATGGACAAGGCTCCTTAAATAGGTAGGTAATCAGCTTTTACTTTTGCCCTTGCTTGATTTGTATCTCAGAGCAGCAGCTAACACACACCATGCAAACCAAGAATGGCCTATGATTTCACAGGTCATTCATTATATGCCCAGAGCAAAATTCTCAGTGACCTCAAGCTGCAGCTCCAAAAGGGAATTCAGAAACAGTCTCTTAGGGCTGAGACTGAAGGAACAGGAAATGCACAGGCCAAACATTTAGAACTCATTCAAAACCTGATTGCCATGTCCAGAGTCTATATCCAAAACTTAGAACCTCTCCTTCACCACTTTTAATGTATCATGCCTGCAATTCTTTACTGGCAAAAAAAGCCACCTAGATGTACACGAAAGAGTTATCTCATGAAGACACAACAAACACCATACTTCCCTTTTTCTGTCTTCTGTGGTCCACTGTGGAAATATACTTAATTATAAGTACAAAGAGGTGTGGCTCCTTTATCATGCTGTAGCATACTGGTCAGAGCATTCAACCATGGGTTTTAATCTATCCTTTCCCTAAATGGTGCTTCTGCACACCTTTGGGGAATACTTCCGTTCTATCAAATCAGCATTTTTTGAGCAGCCACACATGCCAACAGCAGGACTGCCCTCCGCAGGGGCTGGACACTTTGATATCATGGTTCTTTATGCATCAACACACTCCCTTTTTGCTTCCACAGTATCCAACTCAACACAAACTAAGTTCTTTCCTCAAGTAGTTTCAGACACAGATTTCAGATGGAACAAGGTAAATATTAAATCATATGAAGGGAGTTCATATTTGGATCAGAGGAGAGTTCATAATGAAGACATAAGAGAATTCAGTAAGCAAGTCAAGTTGCAAACTTCTAGTCCTTTAAGTCAGGTTTGATGATTCAAACATAATACATTTAAACTCAAGTTGATACAGCCCTCCAAAGAGTATGTCCCTACTGCACAGCACAGTGCCATGCAGAGATACACAAGCTAGCTAGTCTTCAGTCCTCCAATGATAAAACAAATAGGAAACACGCAGGAGAAATGTCAAACTGTTTTGAATGCAGGTGGTGGTAAAGCCAGTGGATCAAAGATTGTACCTTTCCTAAGTTTGGAAGTTGCCAGAAAGCAGAAGCCTTTCACTTCTTCCAGTGCTCATGGACCTAGACCAGCCTGAACAATTTGTCCTGGAAGGGAGAGCTACATCAGTGTTTTCACAAAGCTGTGGAAAGATTTCATGCTCTGCCACTTGGTTTCTGATTGTATATTCATGTAGCCTAATCCTCCAGTTGTGCTAGGAGAATAGTATCTGTGAAAGCTTTGAAGACCCTGGACAGGTAATTCCTGAGGTAATTCTGAAAGCAAAACAAAGTGACAGTCTGCATCCTGATCCATTTTACTATGAAAATTACATTTTATGGCCAATTCTTTCTTTACATACAGACTATAAAATTAAGTTATTAGCTGACTCAACTCCATTTGTGTGAAGGATTGAGAAGGATTGCCTCCAGCCCTCGTCCCTTTGACTCTAATAATCAAGTGTATACCAGATTAAATTCAGAATGAAGTAGCTGGGTCAGGCAATCTATTTAAAGTTTAATAGAAGTTAATTATTCATTGATCAAACTCATTTACGTCTAATTAAAGCTTTCCCACATTATAAAAGACAAGGGGAAAATTTTCTAATGCACCTCACTCCCCCTCTGCCCATGTCAAATTTGCTGCAGAACTGAATGGAAAATTCACAGCATCTGCCTTTCATGAATACATGGTTTGGCAACAGCCCTGTATATTTGAAAGTATAATTATTTTAGATGCCTTCACCAAGTGGATGAGGTTTACACAATGCTACAAAATACTATACCAATATCCAGCTGCACACAGACAGATCATAAACTGAGTTTGTATGCACCAGCACTCTCTCACAGTGCTAAATTTCATAATAACAAGACTCACATGTGATTCTCAAGTGAGTGCTGGGATAAGACAGCAGTGACTTCAAGTCTGAGAGGGAGAGGAAAACTTGCTATTGCATGTGGATTCATTTCACAAGCTGCCCACACATCCAAACTGGCAAAGCAGCTGAGCCTTCCAAAGCATAGCTTGGATGGTGCTCCGCATCCAAGCATAAATGAGAGTGACAGGCAACCCAGTGCAACACTCAGGATTTATTCCTTCCTCACTGTCTGTCCTCTCTTATTAAGCACTTTCTAGACGTTCTATATAAATATGTGATCATGCTACAGTGTTTCTATTGAGGGACTATCCACCAGAACATTGCTATTGGCACATTTATTCAAGACAGTATAAGTGAACAGGAATACCATGTCCTACTTACATATTTATGATAGATACATAATTTTAAATTACATACCATTCATATGAAGAGAAAAAAAATACATTTTTACCATCTCAGACTGCTGTGCTGATTTTTCCCTCCCATGTTAGACAGCACCATACTAAAAGTGTCTTTAAAGGGACACTTTTCAACTCCTTTTATTTTTTACTTATAGGTCCATAAAATAGCTTAACAGCATAAATTAATCTGGAGAAATTAAGTTAAATGTATTACAATAATTTGTTTTCTTTGGTAATCTACTGTCTTATCTTTACTCGAGTGTCCATTAAATACAGGATAAAACCAACTGGCTTTGCATGTACATGGATAGTATAAACAATGTTGTACTGGAGCAAGTAGCAGGCTGTTACTGACAGGATACTGTCTTCCCCACTCTCTTGCACATTTTTCTAGCTGTATGTCATTTTGAAAATCTGTTTGAATGCCCAATGATAATGTTACATGTATTTCTTTCTCATTAAGTCCCAGTAGAAGCATGTTTCACTTTCTTCAAAACTGCAGTTCTACTTTGCATTTCCAATTGCCCTTTATTGGAGGAAGGAATAAATCCTGAGTGTTGCCGTGGGTTCCAATATAATTGCCCTTTAAGGAACATGTATTTTCACCCACTGAGGAGTTAATACAAATGGCTGCTAATATGTTAAATGGATACAATTTACCAACAGAGAATCGTCTTGTCATAGTTCATGGAAGTTTGATGCTTTTTTTCTGTAATTCTTTCTACCTTTGTGAAAGCTACCATCTACCACCAGAAAAGCATGATACCAATCATGCTATGACGTTGTAGATGAAAGCAGTGTTCAATATCATCTCTTCTCACTACCTGAATAGGTTGTCAAATACTTCCTTTGCTTTTTGAAGATTTGTTTTGTAAAGCTTTAACAGTTTTATCTCACAGTTCCACAGCAGCCAGCTGTAAGGCTGTTGTTAGGCAGTAAAACATGTCTTAATTTCTATTTTATGGTAAATTGTACAGGGGTGCTATGAATACACTGAGGTCCATTATCTTAAATTGTACTGTTTGATACTCCATTTCTGAGCAAATATTTTGTTTCTTTATTCACAACAGTTTCAAGTCCAAAAAGTCAGTCACTTCCCAGAAATCTACAGAGCAGTCTGTAAGAATGAGGCTATTGGTATGATTTGCAGTGGAAAGGTCACTTCACACTATTTTTACAAGGTATTATTGGAATAGCTTGTATTTCCACTGTCTTTTTGCCACTTGGAATGTGTATAATTCAGCTGCAATTAAATCTAATGGCAATTATAATTGAATTTAATTGCAATTTTATTTAACTCCAATTGAAATTAATTCTAAGATCTCAGAAAGACTTGGTCAATTTTGACTGGTATATGGCCTTTCTGGGTTTCCATAGGAAGGACTTGATTCTAAAATGGTCATACATGTCCTTGGGGAAAGAAAAAGGACTTCTCTGTGATCTAAGTATTATGACCCAACTAGCTTTTTATATGTCACCATATACACTCAAATCACCCTGGTATTTCCTTCCAGTAACATTGGACAGGTGGGGTTTATTCTAGCTGTCAGACTATTCAGGGAGACTGATGCACATGAACACTTGTAGATCTTTATTTTGTAGATTGTTCACCAATTCTTTCCAGTCTCTGCCTTGCAACTCCCTCATAACTCCTTAATAACCTGAAAATCAGGGGAGAATCACATAAAAAGTGGAAACAAGAACACATGACTAAGAATAAATGAGGAGAAAAAACAACCCATAAGAATAAAATCAGAAGGAAGGAAGACACAAAATGTGTTACAACTTGCAAAGATGTATAAGGCACCAAGAAGCAATTCACTGAATCCATTAGAACCACTATCTTATTTGTTGAATATAAGGGCAAGAACAGAAAAATTTAGGTAGATGGCTGAGCAACAAATAACTTATGACACAGATAAGACTAAAATACTCAACTTTGCATATTCTTTTTAGAATATTACCATTGATACTAAGGGACAGAAAAATATTGCTACTGCTTTTATCGAACCCTATTAAAGTGAGGTCTTTCCTTATTGTGAGTCAAAGACTAATATCTACACAGGTAACATGCTTTCCCTTTTGTCTGCTCTATTCTTTTCGAGGAATGATAGAAAAAAAGGTAATCTTCATGAATTTGTTGTTGCTTTGTTGGTTTTTTGGTTTGTTTTTTTTTTTTAATAACCCCAGTTTCTGAAAAAATGCATCTGCAGAAAGATAATTCACTATGTTAAATGTTTGACTGTAAAATATGACAGTAATTAAACTGTGCATGCACTTTCCCCTCTCATCAGACTAGGACTGACCTGAATGCTGAGCTATTATTCGAGTACAGTACTAGCTTTTACCACACATCCTTGGATGCCTTTTGTAGGGTCTTGTCCTGCATACATGCCCCTTTTAAATGACAAAGCTGAGCTGTGCTGCCTCTTTTCTTTGGACAAAATGGCCCTATAATGTGACCACATTTGTCAGCATGATGAGGTTATCCCATTTGGATTAGCAGATTTTTTCCCCATATAAGTCATAATAGCAGTAGGCAATAACTTCCTCAAAACAAAGTATTAGTGAAAAAGTCCATGGCACTCAAATAAAGTTATTTAAAGCCGTTTAAAGATCAGATTTATGCAGATACAGTCTGTCCTACTCTTGACATGTCTCTTAACATGATTCATAGCTGTATCTCTTGAGGATGACATTATGACCCATCGGATCTTAGTGTGTCCACATCACTTTACTGCAGCTGACATCTCTCACACATCTATACCCTCCCTTTCCACCCACTGTTTTCTGAGTTCTAACTCCGCAACACAGTAATTCAAATAGGAGAAGCTATTCAAGGGCAAGCAGGACTTAAGTACAGAAAAAAATTCCAGCATGGCTCTAAAACAGCATAGTTCATGAAGCTCAAAGCTGAAAATACATTCTTATCATTCAACTGACTCTGGACTTTCCTTACATTCTGGAAGAAAAATCATTGAAGGCACCCTAAAAAAAACCCAAAACACTAGTACCAAGCTTGTGAAATTGGTGTTAATTCCGTAAAGCTCCACTAACTATAATTTTTAAGTAGTGTTAGGCATATTGCTAATAGGGAAGTTAACATCTGGGAATCTGAGAGAAAGACTCAGGGGACACTGGTCTCTCCAAGATCCCATGAACAATGTCAAGATGGTCCAACCTAAATTTTCTTTCCCTAGTGGTTACTGTCAAGCTGCTTAAGAGCACCATAAACATAACTAAAAGGATAAGCATTATCTGGCTTGAGCAAATAAGAAGTTATAGAAGTTTTCAGAAAGAACTATTAGGAAAACCAAGACCAAATAAACAAAAAAGCATCCCGTTTGCAGTGTAGAAAAGCTTGGCTGAGAAGCCCACATGGTCAGGAAAGACCAAAACCAGCCGAAACGCTGGTTTATCACCCCTTAAGCCTAAGAACAACTCAATTCAATGTTTCAGAACAATTGTGAAGAATTAGCAAAACAGCAAGATTTCCCCCAGTGAAACCCAACTGCATTACGTGATGTGTGATAAAACTTATCCCTTACCATGTAGGGGTTTGCCACCAAACATAAGATGACAGAGAAACTGAGGCACATAGGTTGATTTATACAAATGTAAAGTGACAAGTGAAAGAAAGATTGTCTTTCCAGAACTTCACTGCTAAAAAGTATCTTCAAGATGGACATTTTCTAGTGCATCAACAGGAATAAAACAAACCAAACCAAACCATAATCTGTTACACAGACTATCTTTTGAGCATGGCTGAACATGGGTCAAGTTGGATAACTTTTAATTAAGGTTTAGAGCACAACTCAGAGGCAATGTTGAGCAAAAAACTAGCAGTTATCTCAACAGGGTAGTACTAAAACCCAAAAACAATAACTACTCTTAAAAATATTTTTTATTTTTATTCTTTAAGGAAATTTAAGCAGCTATGAATATTCATGAAATAGAATTAATTTAATAGAAATCTGGGTTCTATTTCATTAACAATAAATCTTATGATGTCTACCTTCCTACTGACTGTATCTTTCACCCCCCAAAGCCATCACTTCCTACCTCAATACCAAAGCCTTAGTCTGCCTTCAAAATTTCCACTGCAGGCAGAAAGTCACAAACTCCCATTTGTCTTTCATCAAAGCTTTGTCAAAACTAGCTAAAATGTTGTGCAGGTGCACTGAACACCAGCACTTATAGAACCAAAAATTCTCTAGTTCTCTAAACCACATGGTGGCTACCATCACATACACACTTTGGTTGCAAGATAAGGAATCTGAGACTCTCAGCTGTGGAGCACTAATGTAACTATAGGTGACCATAGAACAGGTTTGACTAGGATGCAATTGGAACCCTACCGGATGTGTCAGACCTCCTTGGATTAGAGGGTACACAGTCTGGGACCTGCTCTGTAGTCTGGGAAGCCACCTTTGACTGCTGTGTCTACAGCCACATAAACAAGGATAAAGTCCAGTCTGCTTTCCCTCTAAGTTTCTGGAGCTGGCCATTTACTTTCAGCAGAGGTATGAGCAACAGGTACAAAAGAGTGGACACTTCCACACACACAGAAGATCATAGATGGTCACAAGTGGGTAATCATCAGCCTGTCAACTTCTTTAGGTTGACTCCTCTTTATAATTCCCTTTATAATTCCCTCAAAGTGAATGATATTTGAAATCTTTAAGGTGGAGAAGAAAGAATACATGTGCTTGTGCAAATTTCCAGCACCCTCCCCCAAAAAATACCACAAGGATTGTGAAGAACCAATTTTATTGCAGTCAAGTATCTGACACAACCAGAAATGTTGTAGTATTAAAGCTATAAGGAAAACTCATCATGAAGCTATGAGTGTAGGAGGCAAAAAGCATGTGGCATACTAAGATGGAAAGCATATGGAAACATTTGCCAGGGGAGATTAAGATAGCTGGTTTTGACATTAAAAAGTTGGATTTAAATTGTAAGACCCCACATGAATTCAGAATAAGCTTCTCCTCTAACACAAAAGTGAGAAAGCCTCCTTCCTTCCACAGTGTTACAGTAAGTTACACTCATCTTTGGGAATGACTTTCCATCTTGCTAGATAAACATCGTAAAAAGTATATTGAATTTTTTTTAGCTTTATTTTGTTCAGTGAAGATTTTCTGCTAAGTCTTGAGAATTTTTAAATCTCCAAGACTAAAAATGAGCAATCTTTAAATTACCACTACATCTACAGAACACTTATGAGAGCCATTTTAAACAAATTCCAACAGCAGAGCAGATTGCAGTAAGATCTCCTACAGTGCTCATAATCTCAAAAGCGAATACAAAATAATCTTTCTCACCTGTCCTTCTTGATACCAGGAAAAAGCTTGGGGAAAAGAGGGGGAAAAATTAAATAAGGAGGGAAAGCAATCTGTACAGAGCTATCAAGAGGGGAGAAGTAAAAAAGATGTATTTATACAGTAAAAGAAAGGATACCAGTGTAAAAAATACTGGGAAAAGTGACAAACAGCTATAGCTGGAGTGAAAAAAAAATACATTCAGTTACTAACTTTATTTTAAAAATTCAGTTTCCAATATGAAAGAAATTTTATTTTATATGACAATTCAAAGAAGAGGTGCCCTGCATCATTTATGGGATAAAATGCACTTTATAAATACTAGTCTTCCAAGAATGAAGACCGCTCCTGATCATTAGAAAGGATAGCAAAGTAGAAAAGACCAAAAAACCAATTTCCATCAGTAGCAGGTACCACTTGAGCTGAAATAACAAGAACAGGGCATGCAGTGGGGAGCAGAGCAAGAAGGCTGAAGCACTGAGGCAAAAAGTATCTAGAAAACAGCTTTCCATATGTTGTAAAAGTCAGAGTCCAAAAAATGACAGCGTCACTGATTGTCAGGAGTTAAGACAAAACTTTACTTGTGGAATATTGTGTTCATTAAGTGACTACATTACTGTTCCAATATGAAGAGTGAATCTGCATTACTAATCCTGAAATTATAATTTAAACGTTTTTCTTGTCTCTCTCATAATGTTATTCTTGTCATTCTATTCAGACCTGAAGCACTAATGTTCCACATCAAAGCGTTTTAATAGATGATGCATTACTGGAAAAGATGAAAGAATTCCATTAAAGAAAACAATATTTTAATAAGCTTTTAATGATAAATAGTAAAAAGTGATTTTAAACAGCTGTCATATAAGATCTGTCTCTGCTTATTCTCAGAGTAATTGGGTTTTTTGTTGTTGCTAAAGAAACAGAAAAACACAACCCTTTAATTCTCTTACTACAAGTAGCAAACATATATGGGACACTCTCAGCACCCAGCCCGCAGATTTCCCTTATAAGTGTGCCTTTAATCAAATAAACCAATCCTATTCAGAGTAGCAACATATCATAGATTTTCTAGGTATTATAATCCCAAAGTATTCCTGTAATTTTATGTCTTTTGAGTACTGAATCTAGAAATCATGTAAACTGAGAAGCTTTGATTAAGGAGATCAAGAACAGGTCAAAAAGGTAAGGGTGAGGGAATCTTTCCTTTGTTGTCTGTTCATATGCACAAATACATGACTTATTGGACACATGGCAGATACTCAGAGTCAGTATAGCCTTAGTACTGTTCAGAAGAGGATGTGACCTGAAAAATATTATAGATTGTTGTTCTGGGCCTTATAACATGAGCTAGAAGTACAGAACTATAAAATGTGGAAGTTGTATGCATTCAAATATAAATAAAGGAAAAAAACCCAGTGTTTCCATTGATATCCAATGGCATTACTTTTATACCATAACATAGTCCTGGTTCTGAAGGGGATGCGGTTAATTTTGTCAGGGACACAGGTACAACATTCCCACCTAAGCCATGCCCACCTGTAGCCAGCAGTCAGAAGGGGAGTAGGAAGTTGTCAGAGGGGGGGTTGCGTTCTGTAGGGGGTAAAGGTGAGTAGGCAGCTGCATGTGATATTGCAATGGTGTCTGTAGTTCACCCTAAATATGTTAGTGCTATTCTTTTCTTGTTGCCATTGTTCAGTTGTTTGGCCTTTGTCTCAACTCACAAGTCTGCCCCCCCAACAAAGGGTGCAGTTGGAATGAGAGACACGTGATTCTTTCTTCTCTTTGAGATCAATCCACAATGAACATCTTCCACAGCAGAATGAAAACAAAAGTATGTGGTCAATTACCCTTGTGAATTATCATCTGCAGCAAATACATGGTAAAGAGTCCCAATAATAGGAAAAAATGGGCTGGATCTCTCCTGAAGGTGTCAAAAGAGAATGACGAGACATTCCTTTGTTTTTACCTTAATCTCCCAATCTTTGCAGCCTCCTTCAGTGAATGTTGCTCAAATTAGTCTGTTCAAAAGATAGGTTTAGTCACTTTCACATTGACTTAAATAATGCCATTTTTCTATTTTATTAGTCACATTAGCATTCGATTGCCCTTTAAATGTCACAAGTTCAAGAGCATAGCCATGCATATCCTGGAAATATTCCTGTTTGATGTAATAAAACAGAAAGCTACAATTTCCTGGGACAGGAAAAAAGAGGGGGAAATCAACAGGGCAAAATAGAATAGAGTGAAACAATAGGCAGTAAAGCAAGATTGTTTCCAAGAAGAGGAAGAGTATGAGTGTTACTGGAAGCAGAGATTTAGAAAGGCTTGTTTGCATTGTCTCTATCAAAACACATGAAACAGCTGATGAACCTGTCTCTGGCTCCAGCGTGCAGAAAGGAAGAAAAATGACAATGTCATACATTCAGATGTATTCCATGACTTAGTAGGTACATTTGCAAAGACATTCACTAGAAGTGATGTATTTCAAAGCAGAAACTTGTAAAATTCCCTGGCTGCATGTTATTTAACCTAAAACATTGCCACAGTTATCAAAAGCAACATGATATCACAAACTGGTTCTTGAAGATCAAATGAATTTTGAAGTCTGCAGAATCTGATCTTCTTCTACCAAAGGCAATGGAAGAAATTTTTTAAAAAGGTGGGGGGGAGGGGGAAGGGGATTAGAAGCCTAGAAGTTTGTTAAAGAGAAGATACTAGATAGTGAAAAATAGTACATCAAAACCAAAGTAGTTAACCTTATACTTCTCATTTTGAAGCTCCACTGTTAGTGGAGTTGTATGACTCCCCTGGGTTAAGCACTATTTAAGGCAGACAGGACTGCAGCAGCTAACAGCAGTTTTGTGATTAGATGAGGGTACATGTGACTGAATTACCAAGTACAAAAGAAAATCAATGTACAATGAAAGCTTTGGGGAAAATTTTCCATGAGAACATTTTGCCTTTGTGTTACCACAGCCCACTCTACAATCACCCACCACCTCCTGGCAAAAGCAAGGCTCATTATTGTGGGTTTTGGATATTTACTGCAATGTGCCACAGGAAGACACAGCTCTGTTGCCAGGTGTCATAGGTACCAATAATTACAACAAACTTGCTAGAGAAAGTCACCAAATTACCTTAAGAACAAAGTATGTCCCATGGTACAAAGTAAGGCAAACTCTCCTCCCCCCTCCCTTCCACTCCACTTCCGGTCCCTGTCAAGCCCATTACAGAGAAAGCCATGTATACCTACAAGGATGCAAGTAGCACGAGGACTTATATATCTAGTAAACCTCTCAATGGGCATATTTTTAAACTTTTTGTGTTACAGCCATGTCACCTGAACTGTGACCACACCAACAAACTCACAGTGGCTTCAGTGCCCTCCTTCTCACATACAGCAAATGAAAGTCTATTCACTTTTTATCAGGGTGCCTCAAAGACCAGTCTGGGGGTGTCTGGGGGTCCCCAAGGGAGTCCACTGGTATAGGATCTTGTGACACAACTACTCACCAAGCAGACATAGGTCTCCTGTTACCCTTGGTCTTGCCAAGAGCCCTGTGATCCCAGACCTCAAAGGCAACTTCGGAGAACCTCTGTGTTGCAATCACACAGCCATTCCCCAGTCAGCCTCTTCAATGACAGCACATGCTTTGGCTTCTCTGTGGATCCAGTTACAGCTTTGGCAGCACTGATATGCCAGCAACGGAGGGGGCAGTGCATCCTGCTCCTAGCAACAAGGATACCTACTGAAATGCAAGCAGGATCTCATAGTATTTGCTTAGTATTCCTACCTAGTCTTCTAGCTGGCAGGTTGTCACCACAGTCCTGAGGGTACAGCAAGGCTGCAGACAGCTGTATAAGAATGCCAAATACTGAAGCATGGGGCTTATGAGGCATGACTCACAAAGAAACATAGAAATCCCTGGGAAGATGAGTAAAAGAAGTCACTCAGACTTCTCAGACGCAGTAGGAACTCAAACCACCATGCCTGAATTTGGCCCTGGGAACAAAAGCCTCAACACTGTATATAGGAAATGCATGCGAGCATCTGGAAGATATTGTATATCATCTCATTGCAGCAAAAATCATAGCTCAAGTATGAGAAACCCATATTTCAATCATGTCTTCTGATTTAGACTGTCATGATCCACTCCTGACTCACATATAGCACAGAGTACCTTAACAAGTTCAGCACAATCTTGAACAATACTTGGGCTCAGATCTTCTGCAAGTGCTTTCTTCCTATTTGTGCTTCAAGTCTAGCTTACCAAACAATTGTATGCAAGTGTCTTCTAAGAAATCGTATAAATACCATCATGCAAGGTGCCCCCTGAAGCTGTGCTGGCTCTCCCTTTGCAGTATGTCAGGTTTACAACTAGAGTACTAAAAATATGCTCCCAGGAACAGTTAAATCCACTTGTCAGATGCAGTACAGCAACTCTGGTCAGAGTTGACTGTGCTTCTGGATCTGGCCCATACAATTCATCCTCTGTGATAGATGCATATTGTCTTCTTTGTGAGAGCAGCTCCTCTCTCTGAACTACAGAACAAATCCCACACCTTTCTTTCAAATTGCTCCAGAAACTACATCCTACAGTGTCTTTCTTGCAAGTTCTGTTGGCATTTTTTCCTTCCCTCTTTTATTCTTAAATCCATGGAGAGGAATTTTGGCAGAACGGCATTCAAATCTTTTTCCAAGCTATGGGAATTATACATCATTTATGCTGCATGTTAAATCACTATACCAGGCAATGCCCACCATCTTGTTTCAGAAAATTAGTGTTGCACTTATTAATTTCTGCTTTCTCATGGAATGAGGACAGAGAATTTCTGACAAAGCATTTTATCCCCTTTACTTAGATGCATTTCTTCTTCTTATCTAGTTATCTAGTTTAAAGAGGTATTTTAAGCCTATCCATACTGAAGCACTCTAGAAAAGCAAACAACACACATTTTTTTCCCCTGCATTTTCAAAATTTATGTTTTATGTAACACTGAGATCACCCATGATGCTCTAGTTCAGTCACATTTTCATCATTTTTTGCTTTCGTTGGTCCGTTCTTAAGAAGAAAAAGGTCCAGACTGTGGAAGTCTGATATTTGTATTCCACTGCAATGATGGGTAGTTCATCTTACCAGCTCAGAGTAGACATCCATCCAACCTACAGTTCTGCCTCTACTGTTGCTAAAGAAGAAGGTACAATCAGAAAGTAGTTAGATGTTTCTATAGAATACCTCCCCATAACAGAGCTATTGCAGAAGAGCAAATTGAAAAAAACCAAGAAAGATCACTGTCTCTGGGATGAAAGTTTTTCAGTTCTCAATTAA
>VZTY01017277.1:144364-171720 GCA_013400935.1 Turnix velox
CACACCTGACCCTCTGAGTGTAAAACAGATTGTTGTTATATGAGAAGAAATTTATTGTTCCAGAGTGACAGACCAGAATGTGCAAAATGACAGTTTTGTGTTTTGCTACAGCAACTATCTGCATAAAGAGGCTGGTGTCTGCAAAGAGTAAGCTCAAAATCAGGGAGTTCTCCCAGGAACCAAAAGGCAATGATTTACTCATTTTTTCACTCAGTCCAAAGCAATCTGTATTCTCTGCAGATGAGGGTGAAGCTATAAACCCATGAAGATTACTTTGAACATTTCACATGCGAAGTCTAGAGTGGTTAGAAAGTCCTATGCAATACTTATTGTAACAAGTGTATCTACTCTTACTAAATCAAAGGTTATTCAATCAAATACAGATGCAAAATAATTTTGGCAGTATCTTGNAAAAGAAAAGAAAAGAAAAGAAAAGAAAAGAAAAGAAAAGAAAAGAAAAGAAAAGAAAAGAAAAGAAAAGAAAAGAAAAGAAAAGAAAAGAAAAGAAAAGAAAAGAAAAGAAAAGAAAAGAAAAGAAAAGAAAAGAAAAGAAAAGAAAAGAAAAGAAAAGAAAAGAAAAGAAAAGAAAAGAAACAACTCACAGGGAGTACTCTTTTTATTCAGTCCAGTTGGGATGGAGCTAACAGTAGCCCAGACAGTGCTTTGCTTTGTACTTATGAATAAATCTTCCTTTATCTCAACCCACAGCTTTTTGTCATCTTGCTTTCTTTCTCTGTCTTGGAGGAGAGGGGGAAGGAGAGTGGCTCTGCAGCCACCCTTTTGGTTTTGTTTTGTTTTTTTTCTGGCATCCAATATGGGTGCCCAATTCAGTGGGAGATGTGTAACTAAAGGTCATACTTCCATGCAATCTGGACACAAAAAGTATGAAAATTAACTATTAAGAAGACTGCACAATGTTTGTATTTTTATTTAGCAAAATATTTAAATTACCTTACTATTGACTTTGCACTTTCCTCTCTTTCCTAATAAAATCCAACAGCAGTTCTACTTGATATAGGACAATACTCAGGAGCAAAGTATTTTTTCAGAAAGAAACAATAAACTGTGCAGAAACTAAATATCATTGAATCATGAAAAGTTATTTTAAAGTAATGTTATGGAGCTCTGTGTATATTGAGCCAGTTTATTGCATACCAGATTTCCTCAGCTGCTTACTGTCAGATCTGAAATGCTCTTTGGGCTCTGTTTTACCAGATCCCCACCCATTCTGTAAGGGATGCTCAGACCCAGCCCCTGGCTACACTGGGAAACCCCATGGCTTCCTCTGGGGACTGTATTTGGTGTATATGCAGGATGGTTACAGTTTTAGCTCATAAACATGAAACCTTGCTCAGGGACATTCAGCTCAGCATATCGTGAAGCACGAATCACTACAATCAGTGGATCTGAATGCTCCTCCATAGTGTGGATGTTTTTCCACATTGGAGTTTACATATTTGAATATTAGTTATAGAGATGCTGAATAGAGGTTATTAATAAATATGGAAGGCGACCGAGACAAATGCAGAGATACAATGTTAATGTCTTTCATGTAAGATACCCTTTTAGCTTCACACTAAAAAATCACAGTAAGAAGTATTATGCAATAATCAGCCTTCAAAGTTAATCTTCTACTCAAAGACATTAAAGCAATTGTGTTTCATATGTTCTTTGTGCACCTCAACCTTATCCTGACTGCCTTTACTAACCTACAAAGAGAATCGTCTTCTCTCTTTCACATACATATCACTTATTCCTCTTCATTCCTCTTATTATTTTTGTATGACTTACTGTAGCTTTTATGAAAAGGCAGAAGGCTGCCAACCTTAAAGAGCACTTTAAAAACAAACTGATAATTGCACAAAGTAATTCAAAATGACACTTGATAAAAGATGAATAAAGGGAATTTGTCTCATCAAAAGCAAATATCGATGCATTACCTTTTTCACTTGCTCAGTCTAAGCAATCAAAATGTTTTGCTTTTTCTATGGCTATTTGATGGTATCAAAAAACAATCTTCAATTACAGCTGTTCAGATTCAAGATAATATAATGCTAATAAAAGCAAGTAGTGTAAACACCATAACACTATTCTCAGAATAGAAAAATAAAATTCTAGGCAAACAAAGCATTCAACAACCACTCACTAAATGAGGAAATGGTGTTTTGAGCAAATGATGTCTGCATCATTTGCTCACAATCATCTGCATCACAATCAAATGATTGTGCTGCACTATTCACTTGAGTTCTGATATAACAAACATGTAAGAATGAAACAATTTCAAATGGATTCTCTTCTTTCCCCACACTTTAATGATTTTCCTCTTGTCATCTCTGTGGTTGTCTACACAAATGTAAACAAATGTAATACAGTATATTTTCCATGCAGAACATCTGATTTTAAGGCCTGGGATTTTTAAGCCAAAAAACTTAATGAAACTTAGAACAATGAAGTTTCTATCTCACATTTACATGAATTCACTCAGCTATAGAGCAATTAAAGAAGCCTTATAAATGAGAGGCAAAGCCCTTTCTGGTGAGGTGAACTACAAATGAACTTAGGACTAATTCAATTTCATTATCAGAAAAGCGTACAGCATACTAGATTAAGAGTAAACTCAGCATGCTACTGCAAAGCTAATTACATTTTTTATTTCACATTTCTGAAATGTGCACAGCTGCTCTGCAAAGGATGATCCAGTTGGGCTACAACCAACATCTAAGCTCACACCATGCTAACAGCCCTCTAAATCTTGCTTAGTTACACCCAAGAAGCTGCAGGTTCTCAAATGCAGTAGAGTATCTTCTAAACCTCTGTGTATGCACAGAAACATCTGTCTCCATACTAGAAATAATTTCTGGAGACTAAGAGAAGTCATCATTGAGAGGCAAGTAATTGAAATTCCAGCTTTTGAGAGAACACTCAGTTTCCAGTGCAAAAGGAGGAAGTTACAATCAACACCGAATCTACGCCAATATGTCTGTTTAGAAGACCAAACTAAACAAGTGAATGAACAAGCTTGTTCTCATTGTAGCAAATCAGTAGTAAATTGGAATATCTGAACTCTTGATCACTGTCTAGAGTTCAAGTACTGAAGTCAGAACTGTATGAATCCTTTACTTCAATTAGGTGCCTCCAAGTCTCCTGAACAAAACATATCAAAACAGAACTAATTTTTTAAACCATAGGTACTATAAGAAAAAGAAGACACTGCCATTGCCCACCATACATATAATAGCTTTCCCATATCAGAAAAACACAGTAAGCTTTTAAAACTTAGATCAAGGTAAGTTATCTGGACAATAAGTATACTGACATGCTGCTAACACTGACCTTACTGTTTTTAAGGAGTCTCTGTCTTCAGTATCAAGCTTTGCTGCTGGGGGTTTTTTTTGGTTTTTTTTGGTTTTGTTTTGTTTTTTTTTTCCAAACAAAAACCACTCCTGAGTTACATACCAGAAAAAAATGCCTTCCCAAGCCAGCCTAAAAGCTGACTTACTTAAAGTATTTTCTTCCTTCTCCAATATTGCACGAAAGATCCTCTATAGAACACAACTGGTATCTCTCACATCTCATGAATATCTAGATACATGATCGAAGAGCCACAGCTCTGCTCTACAGTCACCTCCTCCTGAAAAATTTGATCCAGTGTCTTGGAGTAGAAGGAGAATTCTCCAAAAATTTCCAGGGCTGCATTTACAAACGGGCTATCTTAGAAGATGGGCTTTGAAGCGGCGGATGCAAGCTCCTAGTGAGTGAGTGAGAGTCTAGTGATTGTTAAAAGAAAATTAGTTGAAAATCAAGTTTCCAACACATTACAGAATTAATAAGTGAGGTACAATACCTTGGGCACATCTTGTCTCACCCAGCATGCCATCTCCAGATACCACTGATGAGCATATGATGGCTCAGCATATCCAGACCGAGTGGTGCAGGGCAGTCCATTCTGCATTAGAGGGAAAATCTGTGGTGGCAGTAGCTAAGACTACACCAGGATCAAGTGTGGAAGGAAAAAGATCAGTACCATACATGCATCAAGACTGTGACAGAAGAAAGATTTCTTCCCATGGCCACACAGCAAAAGAGAGGAGGAATTAGAGGGCAATTTAATTTGTTTCAATGTAGCTGAGCCCTCCAGTCAACAAAGTAATCCTCAATTTTTTGTCTCTTCTTTTGTAAAACCTTTTGATGCCTCTCAAATGCAATACTGAGTATGGCTTTTAGTCACAACCATTTAAAATTAATTTCTACTGACACCCAAAACAGTAAAATGAATTTGTTACAAACAATTTGCCTTTGAAGAAGGTTCAAGAGAACATTGACCATTATACAACTGAATGTGTTTGCTAATGACTAGTAAATGGAAAACTCTTCTCTAGAGAGCTACTACTAAGCTTCTACAAGCAGGGCAGAGATAAATTTTAAGATTAATGTAATCATGGAGAATGCTATGCCTTTACTGGGAAATACTGTCATTTCTCTGCTTTGTTCTCTTGGAGTTTATTTGATGGGGAGGGGATTTGCTTTTTGAAATATATTTGTATTAAAAGGGCTCATTTCTTGAGAATAGCTTTTTGAGATGTCTTCAAATTAAATAATTGGAATAATGAAATACTTAATCCAATTTAGAATATTATACTCAATTTTGAAAAAAAAGACATGTGAAAGGCAATTAAACTAACCTGGTAGGGACAGTCTTTCTAAAGGTCCTTAGGCATCAAGATCACCAGTTTCAGGGGGTAATTGCAAACCTAAACATCTTTTAAAAAAGGGTGACAAGCTCAGAAGGTCCAGGTAAATATCAAAAAGGCAAACAATAGAAATGCTCTTCATTAACAGAATTATGAATATGTAGTAACTACACTAAGTTCAGTGGTTATTTTTGCTTTAGGATGAGTGTGATAGAGCAGATGTTAATGTTTTTCTTGACTTCTCCTGCATAGGACCCTTGAAATATCTTTAAAACATCTAGAGGTAGATTAAAGCCTTCCCTACAAATTTTTCATTCTAGGTTAACCATGAGATCAAGGTTTCCCATGTAGAAGTTCTAGTTAGTTATTCTGAAGGTTAATCTGAGGATAGGGAGAGGACATGAAACTCCATGGAGATGGTGTGATACTTTACCTGACAACTCTTGAAGCTCCAACTGGTAGAAGAACGAGAAAGCAGAAGTTAAGCATGGAAACAGCAAGAACTCCCTGAGATGAGACTTTCTGGGGAAAAATAAAAGGTTGGCTGAAGCAAGATTACAAGTGTAGCCATGCAGAGAGCAAGTTCATTGCAAAAGCTAGGCTGTGAAGATATTGAAAGCAAGCACCAAAGCTTAGACCCACAATAAGATTACAGTGATACACAAACAGCAGAAAATAAGGTGAGCAAAGACTTCCAGAGCAAACACAAAAATGCATCTGGGGAGGTTTGTACTAGTTTGCTTTTAGTCATAAAGATATCAGCAGAGTAATTTCTTTGAAAGAAAGAAATCTGGAGAAAGGAGGTATTCAAACTACTCTGTGTTGCTTTGCCATGTATCCCATGCTAACCAAAGTTTAGCAAGACTTTGAAGCCTTGCTTGAAGCCTCTGACTTACTGCTTTGTGTCATTTCTGCTCCCAGCCCTAGGCAGAATGAAGATGTGCAGAGAAATGTGACAGAGGAAATCAAACCAACAAGTATAATTATCCCTCATTTCCTTTGCAGGTGTAGGGTGAGTCACTTTGTAGATTCTGAGTCCAGTCAGACTTCCTCCATCTGTACTGCTTCTGTTCTAGGCACTTCTTTCTCAGCATGAAGGTATACATTTCTAAACAGCTTCTAACAAACTATGAAAGGCAAGGTCACTTTCTAGAAGATTAGCCTAATAGAAAAAGTATGTAGACTAACAGTAGGCATGCACGAACAGGTATATTGTGTTAATCAAAAGCACCTTGAAGAGGGAATGAAGAGGCAAAAAAAGAATTCATAGCACAAAACCATACTATCTTTGCTTTGATAAAAACTACCTCCATAATGGACTCTCAGGAAGCAGTGAACACTACTGTATATTTGGGAAGTAGGACTGGCACTTTTCAATAGAACTCAACCATCCATTTATCACGGAACTCTAAATACAATGCTGGGTCAACCTGCAACGCTATTAGTACCATAAATGGCTCCCACACAGATTAACACAAAGCAGTAAAATCACTTCAGAGGAGTGATCATGTTAAAACCTCTGTTCATGCAAATCTGCAACTTATGAACCAACAAATTATCATGCCCCTTAGAATCACTTAGTAGCATAACATCTTGACATCATATAATCAAGGCAAAATTCACTATGAGGTCTCAGGAATCTCTGTGTAGGCTGTTTTGCAGCTTCATAGAATCACATAGAATCACAAAATGGTTTAAGTTGGAGATCATCCTGTTCCAAGCTCTCTGCCATGGGCAGGAACACCACCGACTTGACCAGTTTGCTCAAAGGCCCATCCAACCTGGCCTCAAATATTTCCAGGGATGAGGAGTTCACAACTTTTCTGAGCAGCTTCTTCCAATATCTCACCATCCTCATGGTAAAATTTTTCTCTCAATGTCTAATCTAAATATCCCTTCTTTCAGTTTAAAACTGTTATACTTCATCGTATCCCTCCACTGCCAGATAAGAAGTCCGTCTCCATCTCTCATATTTGCTTCCTTTTAAGTACTTTACAGCTGCTCTAAGTTCTTCCCAGTCCACACCAAACAGCCCAAACTCTCTCAGCCTGTCCTGCTCATGAGGCTATGAGTCTCCATAAGTAATAAAAAAGCCCATGGAAGGCAGGGGAAAGAAGCAGCATTGGCAGAGGTCTGTGAACCAGCAATGAAACAGCAGTTTATATGCCATTTACCAAAGGCATTGACCTGTATCTATAAAGAGATATTATACTTGATACTTGCATTTGCCACAGAATACCAAGAAATACTCTCCCTCTCTGCTCAGTCCTGAAGTCTGAGGACAGATTATTTACTCCCTTTTCAATTCCCTTCCTTTCCATGCAACAAACTGTGCTTTGAAGGAAAATCTGGCTGCATTTGCAGTCCTTCATGTGTAAACTCTTTGATCACATTTTTTTTTTACAACAGCTCCACAGCATAGCATGCCAGCCCATTTGTAGTCCTATTGTTTAGATTTGTCCAGACAACCTGAAACTTGCCATGTCCACATTTTTATCTAAAATCTTTTTCCACTCTGCTATGGAAAGCCATCAGTAGAAGCTGTGCTTGTGATAACCCTGACACAAAAAGCACACACAAAGAGTTATTGTCACATTGCAAGAAAAATCACAAAGAGAAAAAGAAAGAAATTAAGGAGAAAGCATTGCTTGTCCCAGCTAACATGGGAAAGGAGTAATGAAAAACATCACCCTCCCAGTTCTCATTAAAAGAGGAATAATTCTCACTTAGAACAATAAAAACAAGTCGTTGCATTGCTTAGGGTTGATGAATGAGACCTAAGCAAGAAGAAACAGAAAAGAAATAGAAATGGGTGAGAGAAATAAAGCAGATAAAACACCAGCAAATTTTAAGTATAGCAATTCTAATTCTCCAAGATATACCATTTTCCCTCTCCTATATTTAACTCTGTAAAAAATGCTTACATCTATTTTATCTGAGCATAAATGCCAGAGACTAGAATGCCTAGAAGAGAGAAAGACTCACTTCATCTTGCAATTCCATGGGGACAAAAAAGCAATATCTGAACACATAACAGTGCACCATTTTTTGGTCTGTCTGGGTATGATATTTCTGATATCATCAAGGGAAGATGATCTTCACAGTTAAATGGGTCTAGATCTCTGTATCACTTCCAACCACTTCAACAGTGACTGAATCATCACCTTAAGTATCCTTTGATGAATGACAGCCTGCTGGCCACTACAGTGTGGAAGGTAGCATGGAAGGAACAGATCAATATGTTTGCATGGAGCAATTTATTTGCCAGCTTTACCCACTGTGCTGCACAGATGTTGAAAGCTGGTCTATTAAACCCAGGATGATTTCCAAAAATTATGATCTTTTCTAGAGAGAATTAAAAACTCTTACATTTCTAGGAGACACTAACTAGTGATCAAAAATTTTTCATTCAAAGAAAAAAAAAATCTTAGTATCTCAACTTTAGGTCATCACATGGCAGCAAACAAAGCACAGAGTCAGACAAATAGGTTAGTCATTATGGAAAGAAAAATTATTCAGAAAAATTCTGCTTAGCAACCTAAAAGCAGTCACTTTTCAGCAATTGTCCCAAACTTTTTTTTTTTTAATTTAAATGGGTTTAAACTGTGCAATCTGTGAAGTCATACAGGAAATGAAAGTGTCTTTTGCTCTGGATATTCACTTTTTGCACTAGGAGGTATTAAATATTTACCACTACCAATTCCACTCTTTCAGAGAATCAGTGATGACACCAGTATTTTATACATCTTACACACAAGTGAAATCTATGTTGAATGTCAGTAAAAACTACTCTGTTAGTAAAAATTATGCTTTATACTCAAAAACATACATGAGAAACTTACTACAGCAAGGAAAGAAGCAGAGCAAAGGAGCCTTACAGCTCAGCTCCTCCCTGCAAGAGGAATGGTCTGGGAAGACTACCTGGCCCAATTAACACTAAAAAGAAGTCTTTGAATGCCATATGCATTTGAGCAGATCAATGGCCTACAAGGTCACCCTTTTCATTGTGGATTTACAGCACAAATGTTGATTATCTAAATTGTACACATTTAGTGGCCCTTTCTGAAGTGTGAGATTTTTGTCATTGAATTGTGCCACTGATTCTGAATCACATGACAAAAATGTTTTTTAAAATAGCATAGTGAACTTCAGATGGATAATTATTTTTTCTTACTCTATGCTTGAAATAATTCAGAATTGCACTTCTGGACAGGACTACCACTGTCTGTTTCTGAAGTGATTCCAAAGCATCATGAAAGTTTCCCTTAAAATAGTTTAAATTATTATAGTTATAAAGAAACAAAAACCACATACACAAAAGAAAACCACCCACAAAAACCCCACAAACTTTTCCTCAAGACATATTCTTGTTTTTCTCCCTAGATCTCTTCATTTTTCAGGACCAAGCACTATGAAGGGAGAAATCAAGATAGACAGTAGTGAACAAGAAGCTAGTTATCCTGATGAAAGGTCTGAGGGAATCTCAGCTGTAAGCAGCTGCAACTCATAACATTTTTGGTGCAAAGACTGTATTCAGAAAATAAAGGCATATTATACACAGATCCTTCTTGAATTTGGATATTGACAACTCTGCTACTGTTATATATCACCCATACCTTGGATTTGTAGAGGCAATACTGTGGATTCTTTTGAAGGGGAGTAGAAGGCACAAGGAACTGAAAGTGGCTTACAGTTCATCTGCTTATCTGAATAGAGCTTGAAGTCTATGCAGTCCTAGGAAGCTATTATTTTCCAATTATTTTCTACTTCTTTGAAATTAAGACATAGCCCAATTCAGCTCTGTAGCAAACTTGAATATGATTCACAGAAGCTACCAACATAAGTCATATTAGTTGGTAGATTAACAAACCTGTTGGCCCCTACTCAAACAGGCACAGCTAAATAGCATTTTAAGTTTAGTAACAGGCCACTTTGGGCACAACATGTGTTGGAGTTGGGAGGACCTTCTGTGTAGATGAAGCATTCAGAGAACCATTTATGAGTTTAATCCCCTGCTCAGGGACATCATGGAACCCTAGGAATTACTTAAATGGCTCCTAAATGCTTTCTCTGCCTACAGACTGTGCATTCTTCTGGATCTCCAAGAGAAAAAGCAATCTTCTCCTGTAGGTGACCTTTACTATTCCCTTCAATTATAGTGTATGGGAAGAACAATGAAAGAATTATTCTCACTGTAGAGATGCTTGATACATGGAGCATAGTTCAGAGACTGAAATTAATTTCTTAGTCCTAGCAATCAGAACAGCAGGCTGCAAGAGTCAATAAAATACAAGACCCTGCTCTAATTTCACTTGCTCCACTTTAACACAGTTATAACTTTGTCTCCCTTCCTCCCAATTTACTTTGCAGTTGAAATAAAAACACTGACTGCAAGAAAAAATTCTATGAAGAGACTATAAACAAAACTAGCAATTTCAAGGAAAAATAAATGGTTGAAAAATTATTAATAATGTCATGCTAAATAAGTGAGAAAGTCAGAGCACTGCTGACATCAACTAGATAGTCAGATAATCTGTAGCACAGAGGACCCAAAGTGTGTTTGGCTAAGTATGGGATAGTAGGTTCCTTGGATGCTTGTGGCTAAACAAAGCTGGTAAGCTCTACTGTTCCAGCCAAAATATGGCTGGCCTGGAAGGATTGGTTTAGGAGACAGGCATTTCTATTGCTATGTGAAGTCTACTGCAATGTTCATTACTAGGTCTGTGCATTGAAGGAAATACACCGGCTTTCTTAGCTTTTGTATTTCAAAGAAAAACAACCTAGTTCCAGCTAAGGTAGAATTTTTGGTTTAAAGGGCTTATTGCTTCACTGTTTCTGAGTCACATTATAATGAAATGTCTTTCCACATATAGAATTTTCAAAGTATTCATCACATACACAATAAGCGTCAGATTTAATATTTGATTTAATTAGCTATTCATCAGTGGAGAAAGCCTCTCCAATCAAAACTGTTTGTCCATCTCTTTCTATAATGAGCATAATGGGCCACTCTTCCTTTCAGCTCATCCCACTCCCACTTCCTCCTAACCTTTGGCCGAGATGCCTACAATACTAGCATGGAGAGCTCTAAAGATGATGACATCTGGGAAAACCTGAAAAGCAGAGGGAGATAGAAATATTTCACAACAGCAGCTGCATCCCATTCAGCTGGCATGTCAAAGTACATCTTGATTGGAATAAATTACATCTCAGACTCTGAACAGTAAAAGGGAAACAAGGTGTTTACAACATAACACCTAGTTGGATCAATTCCAAACTGTGACATATGTCACACAGGGTTTCTTTCCAAACTTGAAATTGGAACATCAGCATTAAATTGTTGATCTTCATTTTGAATGACAGCATCCTCACATTAGCACATAAACAATATAACCTTGTAGAGAAATGCAAGATTTTGTTGATGCAAAAGGGGGATACATCTTGAGGAAATGTTTTAATATTTTAAAACTGAATAAATCTCACAAAAAATTATCAAATTTCTCAGATAAGATAAAAGTTACATTTTCCTCAGCTTCTATCAAATGATCACTCATTTGGCAAATGGCCTCTGGAAAACAAACAAAAAGTTAAATTTTAAATTTTGCTACTTGGTAGTAAGAGCAGTTCGAAACCATTCTTTTGATCCAAGTTTCAGTGAAATCCAGCTGCAGGCTTTCAATGCAAGTTACTTCTCCCCTTCTCCCAAAATGAATTTCGTGAATTGGCACACAAAGATGAAGAAGAGTAGACTGGATGTTAAAACCAGATTCTGCCATGTTACATGAACTCACCACAACATAGCAATTAGGCACACTTCTTGCACCTTTGTAGCCATGTTGTACCTCCACTAATCAGAAAAATGGTAGAGGCCTCCTGAATGTACAAACAGTTGTGCCACATGAAGAGAATGACAAACAGGACTCCAAGACAAATAGGTTTTACTTCTCTCCAACTCTTGTTTCTAAGGCTATATTAGAGTATTAATCATAACAAATATTGGTATGATCAAGGGTAACACTCTCGGCACATATTGCCTCAATCATGATCAGGAAAAAAATTTAAAATCTTAAGTTAAAGAATTACAAATAAAGGGGCATTTTTCATTGGTGAAATAAGGTTTTAGACAGTATATACTCCAGGTATTTTACAGTCACAACAAATAGCTGCATCTTCTCCAAGGGAAAAATATTATTTCTAGTGACAGGGAATTTAGGAGTTGGAAAGGACAGAGAAAAATGTTCATTTCATGTGTACGTTCATAACACAAAGTACTAAGTTTGTAGTACAAACCAAAGATGATGAACAAAACAGAGGATCAGGTCCTAACCCCAAGTTACAGGAACTTACAAACATTTAACAACAGAAGCCAACACTGAAAAATCATGTTTCTTCTCCTCAATTCCTGGATGAGACTATGTGGTAATTTTTGGGCCCAAATGAAACTTGTTGGACAAAAGGGACATTAAGCAAATGAAAATTAGTAGCACAAAAAACTTCAGGAGATTTTTTCATTTTTTATTTCTTTACCATAGTAATTGCAAAGTTTTAATACTAACAATTATTTGTTCCATAGTGACAGCTTGCATGCAGCCCAACTTCCTCAGTTTTGAAGAGCAGCTCATGGCTGAGACTGCCATCATCCAACTGCCTGCAGCTCAGCTGGCTGCTTTTCACAAATAGCTCTTCAAAAAGGTAGTTAAGAGTTTGTGCTTACTCAGTGTCCAAGAGATAGTCTTTGCTAAGCAGGGATAGTTTTGTCAACAGTCTTTTCCATCCCTAGGTCAATTATTCCAGAAAGGAAAATCGTTCTCACTTTAAATGACAGGTTATGACAACTACACTCCTATGTCCTCCTCTATCAATATCACTCAGACCAGCTTAATAGTCAACTTCCCACCCTCTTCCTGGACCCCATAAATTATCGAGAGTACAGATAGACACTCTGGCCTAACACTTTCACTTCACCTTCATCATTGGTTTGCTTGCTTCATTAAGAGATAGGCAGCTGAATAAATGCATTAAGCTGTCTGCATTTAAGCAGAAAATGACACTGATTGTCACTAAATATAATGAGAACCATATGTGTGTTTCATTGGAACCACAAGCTCAAATCAGCCTGTCAGATTTTGACTGTACCCTGATGCCAACTTGTCAAGTGACACAATTAGCTCAAGAGAATAAAGAAAAGGCTTGTCAAAGCCATCAAATGCTTTCCACTTTTTCAAGTCCCTTCCCTTTGCTCACTACCTTTATTAAATCTAAATGCATTTTATATTTGCAGATAGGTAAATGGTGTCTCTTTGCTCCCCTTTGCTCAGCTCCCTCATCACCACTACTTTGTTACTAAAAACCCATCGAATCTGTGGAGAGGAAAAGGAAGCAATTTCTTTACAGGTCCCTAAAGCCTAGTTTTCTTACAGTGAAAGGAAATGTTTACCTCCAAATAAAACCTTTTCAGTGGCTCAACTTTGCTCCTCTTACAGAGCACTAAAAAACATTAGAATAATACTGGATTTAAAGATGAAATGGAAGAGCAGTCTTCCTTATAATTTTCTTTACCCACCAGCATGTACAGTCATAACATTTCTTGTTGCAGATGTCTCAGAGACCAGCAAAAAAACCCCATGAAGTTCAGAATTGTTATCGGTTACCTCAAGGGCATGGCTGCGCCTAATGCAAACTGCAAACTCACTAATCCCAAGCATGTCCAAAAGTGACTTAGAGGCTGGCAATTCACAGCTGCAGTCAAATTGACAAAGCAGCCTGTTCAATTTGCTCCTTAGCAACGGCAAGGACCCCCTCTCAGCTTCTTCCCAGCTCTCAGCCCCTTTTAGCCACTTCTTTGCAATGCCAAAGACTCCAATACTCTATAACTGTTCCAGCTCATTAAACAATCTAAACAAAACAATACAAAGATTGGATAACGTATCCCTTTAAATGTTATTTTCATATAATTGATTGAAAAACAGTAAAAAAGTGATTCGTGATTTCTTCCACAGATTAGTCAGCCTTGATGCTCATGTAGCACAAGCTGAGGAATCACACTCATTGCTGAGCACAGAGCCGAAGTGTTTCTAAAGCTGCTCCAAGGTGGTAAGGAGTGGGTACCTGTATCCTGCTCTTTCTGTGCCAGTAAGATCATGAGAACAATGGCCTTGCACTTTGGAAGACATTTTATAGCCCATTATACATCTCCAGTGCCAATAGGCATTCATTTGGAAATCCAGTGACACGAGGTTGCTGTTTGCAGCTATCACACAAGAAGCATCCTCTACTTAACAATTATTTTTTATGGAAGTGTTGACACAGAGGAAAATTCACCCCATCTAGCATGAGTGGATTATTTAATCAAAGGCTTCATGTGAAAGAAGGGAACAAATGAATTGGTGAGTCATCTCAGACTCTTAACAGATTTCTGGAGAGTCTACAGGGAAGGAAAAGACAAACAGTAAAGAAAGAGTGAAGGGAAATTAAAAGAAAGGTTCATAAAGGAATAAAAATGGGATTCCAGTATATTAACATTGCTTTGGCATACTTAGGGTCCTTGACCATGTCTGCCAATGAAAGCATGCCCCTAAGGGAGAAGGGTAAATTAGCTGATAAAGCAGTAGTTATCCCCTGCTACTCCTTTCAGATGCCATTGCTTTGCATGTAAAATCTTTTCACCGAAAGATAAAACATTGGGTCTTATTTTGGTGAGAAGACTCATAGACAAGACTATAAGAACATGTCATCTTGCTCAATCTACATTTTGTCCATTCATCGCTTAGCTGAGAACCAATATTTCTGCCCTTTAAGAGATAGCAAGTGCTCAGCTTAAAGGCTTCCCCTTTGGTTTTGCTCTTGAGTAGCCTAATATGCTGTCAAGTGCAGCATGTCTTTCAGGAACTAAAATTCAAGAGGGCAATAGAAAACTTGCTCCAGTGCACACTTTTAAATACTAGTCAAGTCAAAACAATCTTCCCTCCTATTCTAGTTAAATATGAAAATGCAGGGCTGAGGAATGCAACCCTCTTTAACCCACAGAATACTTCCCAAGCCCCTTTCTGCATATATTTTTGGTGAGATACAATTATTCACGTTTGTAACAAAAAAAATTTTCCATGATTGTTACTCATGAACCTTACTTCTGATGTATCTCAGGATCCTCAAGTCTATGCCAGTCACCCGGTTTACTCCATTGTATGGTCTATTGAGGGTTCAAGCAAAGTCTGCTGAGCAAAAAACCTCAGCAGCACAAAGCAAGGAACAAAAGAGTATAATGAGTGCACTAAAACTGAAATATTAATTAGACAGAATTGGAACAGGGAAATATTTAAAATAAATGTTCTTGGTGGTATTACCAAATGTTAAAATTTATGCATATTGAATCATTTTGTAGCTGGATAAAAACAGCTTATTGTGGCCTAGGAGATATATATTTAATATATTTTTTCTAGCCATCATTAACTATTAAAGAGCTTGACTAGCATTTCTATGGCAAAAATACAAGGAAAAATCCTTTCAAAAATCCTAACATCTTTGTGAAGGATATGTCTGATATAAACCCTTTTTATTAGATTATTATTTTTTTCATTTTAATAGTACACATTGGTATCTTTAGGCCCTTCTGAATGCTGAGATAATGAGAGAATTTTAGTTTTTCTTCTCTTTCCTCTAGTTCATGAAATCTAACTCAGCTGTTTCCTTGTTGCACTTAAAACTAGAGAGAAGAAAAGCTGAATGTCTGTGAGTAACCAGAATTTTTATGTCTAGGTTGTCTTTATTCAACATCAGTCAAAATTGAGGTATTTAAGTCATTAACACTTTTCACTAGAGATTACAGTTTATAGACTTATATTCTGTATATTTAATAAATATATTCCATATAAAAGAAATCAACCATAGGTTTGCTAAGAGAATTAGACAAGAGCACATGAACTTGCAAGGCCTGAAGGGAACCTCCAGGAATGCTGCCTGTTTTGACAGGGCACACAGGAGGATCCTGAACTCAAATCACACAAAGGCAAGTACTAAACAAACCGTTGGTTGACACCACAGCTTTCATCACACAATGAAAAAATACCTTCCATCACCACAGCATCTTGGCAAATATCTGTTTTAAACACCCATGTACTCATGCAATTATTTTTACAATATCACTGGTATATTATTCCCTCTTC
Source organism: Turnix velox (assembly GCA_013400935.1). NCBI lineage: Eukaryota > Metazoa > Chordata > Aves > Charadriiformes > Turnicidae > Turnix > Turnix velox. Next base: position 160,218 of record VZTY01017277.1, read on the forward strand.
TTAATACATACTGAAAATGTTGAGCAAAAGTCAATGGCCAGATAAACAAAATGAAAGCAGCTTATGTATGTTCTTCAGGTGCTGTTGAGCAAATTTCTCATCTTGTCTTCCCACAGAAACCTGCTGATTGCACTGAACAGCCCATAGAGCAAGAAGCTAAGGAGATAGCATCAGCCTCCAAGCCTTTGTGTCAAAAACAAGCAAAGGGGTAAATGATCAGAAAGCCAGAAGAAATGAGCATTCAACATTACAGCTGACACTGATGCCCAACCTTTGACAGCTCAACTCTCCTCTAATTACTGGTGGATATCAGGGGAAGTTTTATTGAGAATTACAAGCAGACATTTGAAAAAACAATGAAGTCACTTCACAATGAGTAGGAAAGTAATGGAATTGAGAGACAGTAAAACAAAGAACATTAAAAAATTAGGGTAAAAGCATCTGGCCCTTCTAGCTCCAGATAGTTACTAGAATTGGAACTGAGCTGTCAGTCCTGGGAGGAGGGATGGTTAGGCCTTCAGAGAAAAGCTCATGTTTGACATGACACAGAGTGAAGACCAGAGTGCAATACAAATTATGATTGCAGCAGAAGTACATAGCTGTATCCTAAATGGAAGGGGAAAAAAATGGATTCTTACAGTTTCAAATTGAAAAAGAAGAGCAATTCAAGGGTAAAAATGTAATAGTTTTTCCTGTGGAAAGAAGACTCAAGCAAAATGACTCTATACACAGGAGTAAAGACCTCAGCATGAAGAAAGATGCAGAAGCAAAAAAGCACTAACTTACTTGTCCCAGGCCTCAAACTGATTCCTTTTTGTCCTTGCTCTTCAAAGTATCAAAACACCACCATTTTCCACAAGAGTCCAGTAAGAACCAGGCTGGTTTTGAATAAATACAGCAGTAAAACTGTTGTTTTACAATAGGCTTTCCTGGAGCTTTGTCCCTACACCCTCTGAAGGAATAGAACAAACTCATAGCTGAATAATGTAATTAATAGCAATTCAGTTTCTTGAAGTTTGGTAAGCAAGCGAAAAATATGGGCTGTAGGGTAATGTACTTCAGGAAAAACGATTGCGCAGAACCAGACTGGAATTTCCTGTGCTAATGAAAATTTTACTTTATAAAATGAAAATTGTACTTTCTGGTGACATGGTTCAGATGCTATACTTCAGGGGATATATTATAGTGGGTTAAAAGTTCAAAATAAGGATTCTGGTCAAATTATACAGATTACATTCAACAGTTTTTTTCAGTAAATGTGAAAACATGTAAAGGATGATGTCCCATTCATTTGTACAGAGTGGCCTTCTTGACCATTCAAATTTGTATTTTAACATTTTAATTAGATCTTCTGAGTTTTAGATTTCAATAGAGTCTTTAAATAGAACTAAACCCCAAATATAATACTACAGAAATATCTCTAACAACCCTACTTATCAAGGAGAGAAACATGAAACTTCTAGGACTTCACAGACCAGCCCAGACCTAATCCATACTCTCAAATAGGTGCAATCTTGTTTCACATTGAGTCCAGGGGCAAAAACCTCCAAATCTCTACAGGGAAAATTCCTTTTTTCCAGTTGTGATTGGAAGTCTCCTAATAACACATGTTCAAATTGCTCATGCAAACAGCAGCCTCTACAGAAAATTAGAGTGATTCTAAAGTAAAACTAAATAATAACTTCAGATCTAAAAATGTGAATAGTACCCTGTTTGCTCCATTCCTCAGATGTTTTAAGGGTTTTGCTTACACACCCTGTGCAGAGATACTCAAGCCAGCTCAGAGCCATCTGAAAATGCAGGACAGTTGCATTTGCTCAATATTCAGCCCATAATTGTCTTCCATTTGCAAGAGAACAGCTACCTTGCTCAGGCAGAATATAATTTAAAAACAGCTATCAAAGGTCCAGATCCAAACTAAGCTTTAGCAAGTCTAATGGTCATCTTCAAATCAGAAGTTCATCTAGACCACTACCTTGTCATTGGCAATAAGTAGAAGGGGACTTTTCTACCTTAGTTTTTCATTAATACAAAACCTAAATCTCCAAGTCTCAAACATGTCTTATAAAAATCATTCTTATGAGAAAGGTGGTAAAGCATCAGTCCTGCTTAATGCTTTACTTCTTTAATTATACTTTATAAGTATCTGCATTATTGGTGCTAGTCACCTTTTGAACTCAGTACAGCCACATTCTTGCCAGCAAAAGAAATAGACCAAAGAAACTATTGCGTTAGCAAAGATATTTTTCAAATACACTTACTATGTTGATCACCAGTGTGGTCCTTCCCTTTAATACAAAAGGTATTTAAGTAAAAGGTATTCTAAGAGGCTTCTCTGCCTCTTAGAAAACCACTTTTCATACTTACTGTGAGGGTCTCCTGTTGTTAATGTTTTGTTTTTTCCTGATTGGAAGTACTTTCAACCATACCCATTTCTGGTCAAGAATTTCTATGCAGTATTAAGAAGCAGGTAAAATTCCCATCTTTCTTCCCTTCTCAGTAGACATCAATGCCTAGCAGAGCACTTTCCCTTTGATGTTTTTGTATTTCCCTCATTAAGTACTACACTTGTTTCTCTTTCTCCTTCATTACCACATGAGCATGACTTATTTCAACCAGTATGAAAAATGCCTTGGGACCTATAATAGCAGGTTATGCCACCGGTAACACAAAGTAGAGATACTTTGAAAACATTAATGCTACTCAAATTAGACTAATTTTGAGCTTCATTTTCAGTAAGTGTAATCATCCACCCCAGACTTTAGAACATTAACTTCTCTGACTTGCATTTTCAAGATTAAAAGTAACCATGAAGTTTAAAGACAAGTATGGGAAAGAATGAAAAAAGAATTATTGATAATCCTGGGTCAATAAGGACTACTAAACGCAGGGATAACAGGACAGGATGGGAAGAATGGCCATGACTTGTGAAGAGTACCTTAGACTAGCAGTCTCAAGTATAATAGTCCAAATACTATTTAGTAATTGCTGTATCTGTGGAGTTTAATTTCTTTTTCATGCACTTTTTATTTTGTTCCCTATAATACCTTTAAGCTAGCAACCAAATCAACATCACACAGTGTTGCCATTCAGGGGCTAGACCAATTGTACTACGTGCTACATATAATGGCATAAGCTCTTTGCCTAAATACTGCTAAAGCACACATGCATACACAAGTGATCATCATCACAGTTTCTGCACTCATCTTTACGCTAGATGTGGCAAGAACTCTTACTGCAGTAACATTATTTATAAAGTAAATTTGAAAGTTTTTAATGGAATACATGGGGTCTTTTTACATACACATGGGGTCTGTTTCACATATATATATATATAAAAAACCATCAGAAAGCTGGTTTCCAGTCTGCATCAAACCCAAAATTGTTTCTATGCAGATGTTGCCTGCTGGAACTTTTAATTATGTGTCTTAGGGGGGCACCATCAGCAGATAACTGTGCTCCTTGGCCAGGCTGAGTCAGTTCCCAGCATGCCCTTCCATTTCCTATCTTGGCAAGTATGCGCCCCTCATGAAATGTGGGAACCACTCAGGCTGGAAATATCAATACTGAAGAAAAATGAGTAAGAAACAAAATTGCAGCTTCTTGGCACATCCCTGCTGGACAGACCCATAGAAATACTTTGAGTATTTTTTCCTGAGAGCACTCACTTTTCAGACACCAAAAGGTAATTGAGTCAAAAACTACTTTCCAAAACCAGAATGTACTTAGGTCTATTACACACACAAAATAAAATCTGTCTCTCTTTGAGACTAACTCTGAATTTTGTAATAACATAAGTGGTCTGAAGAGGGGGAGGGGGAGAGTCACAGGAAATCAGTCAGCTAATTTCAGGTATCAGGGAAAAACATAAAAATTAAGATTATCTCTGTTTAGACTGCAGGCATCATGCTTAGACACCACCATAGTCTTAAAACATCAGCATCAGCTGAAAATTACCCTCAATTGAGGTAATAATATCAGAAAAAATATCTGCATCTATATTATTTCTTGTGGCTAAAGCGCAATCACTTTTTTTCCCCCACTGCTTTGTGGCCTCATTGTACAATTCAGTATCAAGTGGTACAGAGGTTTATTGCAACTAACCACATTGGAGGTCTACTTTCAAAAATGTCAGAAACAGAATTTTGACTAGTTTTGTATTAGTTGAAACAAATACATGAATGTTACTATAACATCGCATAAGTTCATCCTAGTTCCAGTCTTCAGTTCTAGAGTAAGTTAGAAGTTAAAAAGAGCAATTAATATGCTTAAATTTCTTATATAAATATAGGCAAGTGGTAAATTCCTTTCAGCTGAAGGTTCACCATCTTTGTACCGCCTGTCTCCTGTAAATTCCACAGGCTGATCTTTCCATTCCTTTGTTTCACAAGATTGATCTGTGAAACCACAGGTAAAAATTCTGTTTGGGACATGCATTTTTAGTATTTCACAATAAATAGTTTATACATCTCATTCCATGACCAGCAGTACCCTGGTTACAGGGGTTAATAACAAAGTCTGCAGTTATGGATGGTAGCTGGTTGCTCTAGAGTCTTGGAATTTCTCCAATTGTTCTAGGTTACATAATCACTTTGGATAATGGCTCCATTGACTAGAAAAACAACAAGAAGAAATGCATGCCATGTTTGATTGAATGCCATGTCCAGATTTTGTGATGACTTGAGGTAAATATCTAATTTCTGGCAGCTAAGAATGATTAATTACTTGCTCATTTGTAGTAATATTGTTCCGGAGTCACAAGCACATGGAGCAGAATCCTAGCAGTGGACACATAGACATTGCAAAGATTTAAGCAGTAAAGCTCATTTACTTTCAGGTAGCAAAGAATAGTAAGTCTTTTTTGCCTGTTGATGGTAATTCGTCATCCAAAAAGTTTTCGTTTTCCTTATGGGTAGGAAACAAAGATTTCCTGAGAAAAAATGAGACAGACAAACCAAGAGAACTGCAGAATTGAAAAACTGCCCAAGAATATCATAGCCATGTATGAAGTGAAGTACTACCTAACATGATACCAATATGAAAAGCCTTTCTAGATGTTTAAAGAATGGATACAAGATTCAGATTAAGTCATCAAAAGAGACTTCTTACACTTTCTAATGAATCATGCCCACAAAGGTCTTCCTTACTCCAAAGTCCTCTGTATGGTGTTTGTTTCTTTTGAAGCAGATATTCTTCATATTTTTCTGTGTTTACCTGTTGTAATTCACAATATGTCAAAAAATAGAGTCTTCTCTCTGACTCATTTCACCCATGATACTAAATTTGAGAATTAAATCTTCACACTGCTGGCACAGTGGTGTGAGTTTTACCAATGAAAGATTTCTGCTTTTATTCAAGACATATTACCTACTATCACTTTTGTTATCTCCTGTTTTTTCAGAAGCCTTGGTCTTTTTTATGATTTCAATGTTTCACTTAACAAAGGACACAGACTTCTCCCTTCCATCGAATTGCATGTGTGAAACCTCATTTAAGGTAATTCCCCTTTCAAAGACTACAAGATGGAATCATCCAGATGCATTCCAAAGTAGATTTCAAGTTGCATTTCAGAAACCTGTTCAAGCTAAAACTCTGAAAGTGATGAGTCAAGCTGCAGAGGGTGAGAATCTATTTTCTCTATTTTTAAGATTTTAAGGACAGTTGTTAGGAATCAGCTGAGTTTCATGAGCAGTTTTCCAGTTTTCTGTATTTCTGTGATTCAGACACCCAACTCATTATTTGGACTAAAAAATGGCGAGTTTGAGCTTGCTGCATAAAGACAATTTGATCTATCAGAATAGAACATATTTGGAAAAAATCCAAATATCTAAGGCTGTGTCATCTTCAGCACAATGCAATTTTGGCTTTGCAGATCATTCTTTTTTCAATATAATTTCTCATTTTATGAATAGAACAGAAATAAAATAATACTCACATGGTATTAGGAATTGATTTTTAGAGTGTAGGAGCAAAATACATCTGAGAAGAAAACAGCAGTTCTACTAGAGAGAAGAGAGCTATCTCCGTTTAATAGAAGTTCCCATGGTACCTCTTCAAATCCAATTGGGAGTGGATCCTGGGACTTGAAGAAGATAATGTTACATTTTAAAGATCCTATGGAAACTTTGTCAAATATCTTGAGGATTCACTAGTGAAAAACATTAAATGTATAGGTAAAAGGAAATATAAAGACACTTTATAAGAGATACAAACAAATGTAAAAGAAAAAAAGTTTCCATTTTGCTGTAAGTTAGCATCTCAGAAGTAGCATCTGTGTTATAAACACTAATATAAACACCACAGGCAGAGTATGAAAAAGGAACTCCATGTCCAAGATAGCTTTGAATTAGTTCTTTGACTCACATTAAGGTACAGAGAACTGTACAGAATGCAGAAGATTTACTAATTGTTCATATCTTAAATGACAGTTTTCCAGTAGCTGCATCTACAATAGTTGCATTTAAGTTTCAGAAGATGGATGGGATTTCTTTCTTATGTTGTTAAACTCTTCAGGTTCTCTTCTGCTAAACCCCTTCTATGTTTGGAACAGAATTCTTGCTTACAGAAGACATGAGAGCATGCCTTCTGTAAGAACCCTCTCTTTTAATATACTATTTATATTTCCACTTCATATTGTTTATTCTTCTGTTCTTACCTTTATCAAAGATCCCCTTCTCAGCCTATCCTCCTAAGTCAATGCCATGAATCTTGTCTTATGTTTCCCAAGTGTAAGAATAGCCTTTTTTCTCAGAAAAGAGTGTATTGCCTATCCAATTTTGCAGAACTGTTGCAGGTTAAATGTTGGATACCACCAATTTCTTTGAAGGACAAGTTATTCTGTACTTAATTAATGCTGTTAGCCATAAGAGGATTCTCTCACATCATAAAGTTTAAGGTCCCTACTCAGAAGAAATTAGTGATCTTGGCATCTGCCAAAATCCTGAAATCAATCAAAATTGAAGCCAGATTAAAGTACATGTAAAATAAACAATTTACTGATAGAAATTAGAGTTGAAAGTTACAAAATTTGCAGAAATTTTTAAAAAAATTAAAAGAAAGCTTTCTCCTCCAGTCAGTTTTGAAGGTTCACAAGGAACCAGCTGTTTAATATCCTGAACTCAAGCCCCAGTATCTAGTTGCTTAGCATAATCAAAGGAAATTAAAATTTTAAAGATATGAGGATTTTATTTGGGATTCCCTATTTTCTGTTTCTCCCCAGCTCCTCAGATCTTCTCTTTCCAATCTTTTTCCCATCACATTTTCCTTCAAAGATGTCCTTTGTTCTCTCACCATCTGCTTGGTAAACTTTGGCATCCTCTGGGCATGATTAGATGTGATAGTCTCCTAGCAGTCAGTCAGCTAATGACTTCTGTGGTGCTTGCTAGACTGCCAGGCCCTTGCAGTAAAAGGGGCAGCCTGGGCAGTTTCCAGATCCTTAGGTGAATCTTCACCGTGTTATTGGCTCCTGTTCTTTTGTACACATGTAACCTTGCTAATCATACTTTACATAGTTGCCCTGCTGGAGTAAATGTATGCATCACATACAGTGATAACAGTGACCAGTCACTTCAGGCTAATAATGGACCTCCACTGGCTGCTGTGTAAGTCCATATGTGAGGTATAATCTGACATATTTTTAAATGAAGATTGTGAAAATTATCATAGCATACCTACCCATCTGTCCTAATGATTGTCCACTCCAATGCCAAAATCAGAAAGAATCAGCTGTCATTTTAAAATCTCTTAAGCTAGTAAGGATAACTTTCCCCTCAGAAAACATCCCTAAAATTTGGAATTTGTCACTACAGTAATGTACCAAGTTTTCTTCTGCACCACCTTCTCTCTAAGGAAATCATTCCAGAAACTTTCAATTGTGTAACAATAATGACCTATTTTTCACATGGAACTAAATCTTCCAGCATCATAGACCACTGCCTTTGCAATTAATATTATACATAAAGGAGACCAGAGATGACCGGTATAAGAAAAAATTTTTTAAAATAATTAAAAAAAAGAAGAAGTGGCAATCAGTCCAAGCTGGCTGAATAAGCATAAAAAATCCACAACATAAAAATTGCCAGACAACTCCTGATCTTTTTGGGTATACCTTACCAACTCCAACCATGAAAATACTAGAAAATGGAAAGGATTCTGTGCAACTGAAACTAATAGAGGAACTGGAGAGAGCAATTTAGAATATTAGCACAAGGAATTGATACAAAAGCTGCTGTTTTCAGAATATATCATTTGCTTTTCTTGACATCATCCTGTGCTAGCAGCATACACAAAAGCTAGTAGCAAGCAAAGGACAAACATTACCTTTAACAATAAATACCAGCCCAAGTATGTGAAAGCTTTATTAAAATTAAATGCTGGCAAGTTTTGGATAATTCACAGGAATAAGAAAGGGCAATGCTTCACTAAAAACAGTCTCAACATGGAAATAAACTATGTGGCCGCTTGCTTTCTGATTAAACCCAAGTGAAGGACTGGGAGACAGTGTGAGAACTACAGTCCCAATTTTCTACATGGTGCAGGCCAAGTTATTAAGCTCTTGTTTATTTATCCATCTGCAACATGGGTGTAAATTATTTCCCACATGGCAGCATGGTGAGACTTAATTGATGTTTGTAAACTTCTGGCAGAGTCCCCTATGAGAGGTAAGCACAAAATAATATTTTAACATTCACCTTCAGAGAACTCTTACATTTATTTCATAAATGTAATAAAGATAAATTGAGGGTTACAAGAAGAGGATTATTAAAAACCTGCTTCAATGATTAGTGAGTTCAAAATGCACATTCTTGTTCACTGAATACTAATAAGTACTCAAACACAAGTATAGATCAGACTAGGATAATGGCTGGTTTTTATTGTGACATGAATCATGGTCTCCAGGAGAAAGATCCAATCACTTTCCCCTGCCCTTACTTCACTGAAATTTTCAGACAGGCTCCAAATAAAGAAAAAAAAAAATTAATAAATACCATCTCTAAAACAGGACATGAGAACTAGCACCATGGGCTCAAATTAAGAAAGCATTTTCCACGAAATGCTATCTCTAACAGCAAGCAGCACCATATATACTACTATATTATCCTCCTTTTTCATCATGGCTTGTTTAGCTGATCTCTAGTACCACAAATGGCAGAAGAGAGCAGATGAAAAGAAAAGGGGAATCACCATAAACTGGGAAACACTGCTAGTTCCTCTCATCATCTCTGTTCTTGTCCTCTTCCTCAGAAGACAGGATAAAGGGACTACAGGTAAACTTTAAAAAAAAAAAGTTTAAAATACATCTTTTAGGACTGGCAGGGATCATGTTCTGACATGTTTAAGACAGGAACAGTAATGCCTCATATATGGATCCCCATGGGATTGCAATGTAAGCAAGTTACTGAAATGCTGTACACAGGCGCAATTACAGAATTTAGACTTCTCGTGTCTCTTCTCTTACACAGTGCTTTCAGCTAGAAGGCAGGCAGAGGAAGGCAGTGAAAAACAGTTTACTTCTGGCAGTTATAGGTTTATGGATCTGCACCTAAAACAAAAATTTTTATGAAAATACTCAGTTGAAAAAAACAGCAAAAAATGTAATTGAAATTAGCTCTTTCAAATGAGAAACACCTTCAAGGAATCTCAAGACTCATGAATTTTTGGAGAATTTTTTGAAATGGTGAATTTGTTTTTTAAAAAAAGACTTCTCCCAGGCTACTAGCTGCAAATTATGTACATTGGTTAAACAGGGATGTAACTATCTATGAATCTCTACCACTAAATGTCTCTCTAATGAATGCAAACACCATCTGGCACATTGCTATCTCTAGTTACATCTTGCTCTTTGCAAAATATGTATGTTCTTGCATCTCCCATTTGATTACATGTGAAGTTGAGGAAATAATAGAAAGGTTCCATTGTTCCCAGACTGATCCTGCACAGGCCAAAATAAGATATTTCTTTAGAGTTTGGTGTTTCTTTAGCATACAGCTATGTGCCTGGTATATGTCTGCTTCCTACTTTTTTTTCCACAACCTTTCATGAATATAAAGAGAAATAATCCTCATAGCAGAAGTTTAATTATGGGTATTCACAATAATCTCTTACAGTTGAAGTTCTAGTTCTTTCCTATTTTTCCAGGCTTTCTGCAAAATCAGACAGAGGCTTCCCCTTCATCTGAACACAATTTATGCTTTCAATAACAATTCTTCAGCTATAGTCATAATTTGTAATATGAAAGCTAAAATTTAGGGCTTACGTAAAGGCTGGTATGTTCCATCACCATTTATGGCCCGATTCAGGCTAGTATATGTGCCTTATTTAGCAGATGTAGCTTTATTTACTAAAATAATTTTCACTTGTGAGTTCTGTTCTGAGAGTTTAATTAATACCTGCTGGTGGTCCCCTAAGGAAAAGAGCTATGGTGTAACAAGGTCAGCATCAATTGAAAACTGTATAGAAGAATACAACAATTCAATATAACACTTATTAGGACTAGAAATATTGTAAAAATGTTGCATGACAATATCTTTATCCACAATTATGCATGCAAAAATGAAATAACATTTCTGATTTCTAAGGTCCAATAGTAGTTTTTCAAGCTTGGAGTCTACTTGTGCTTCTTAAAGATGTTAGGAGTACATCTGAGCATTTATCTTCCTGTATTTTATTACTCTTATTTTTATCTTGTATTTTCTAAAACTCATTCTTCACTTTCAGGTAACAAGACTGCCTCTACTACTTTCCACATCTTTCTTAAAAAAAGTATAGCACATAACCAAACAAATCCAAAATCTAAGTCAGTGACAGCCAGCACACCAATGTAAACACAGGCAGCACTAGGAAGTTTTCCTGTTGTGTCATGCAAAAGGAACTAACTTATCTCACGCACTTGAGTTTGCTAAAAGAGAGAAAAATCTTCTGACTTCTTACTAGATGACTGAAATTCATTGCAATAGATCTAGGCAGAAATCTATCATCCACTTCTGCTTCTTCTCCACTGAATGTCCCAGTTCTATTTATACTCTCCCTCTCTACACCACTTTAAAGAACAGAAATCAAAAGAGAAAACTTTTCTAGATCTGGTGTTACATACAGTAAGGAAAGGTAGTTTCTATGCATAGCACTGGTCTATATGGTTTAATAATTCTGAGTGTGGATGTCATTGTTTCTACAGAAGAGCTAACTTTCCTGCCACCTGCCTTTTCTATGATGAGTTAGGCATGGATCAAACAGAGCTGTTAAGACCTGACAATAAATACTGGAGGGTAGAGGGATTGTGGAGGAAAGAAGGGAGTGTGTGTGTGTGTGGGTTTCTTAATAATTATTTATTTACATTTAAAATAACCTATTTTATCACATTTTATACTTCTTTTCTAGCCACCTTCTACAAAGCCCCAAGACAGTTAATTAGTGCAAAGGGGAGGGTGACACAGAGGTGATTGGAGGCAACCAACATGGCTTCACCAGGGGCAAATCATGCCTGACCAATTTGGTGGCCTTCTAT
>VZTY01017277.1:172078-187364 GCA_013400935.1 Turnix velox
CACACCAATGTAAACACAGGCAGCACTAGGAAGTTTTCCTGTTGTGTCATGCAAAAGGAACTAACTTATCTCACGCACTTGAGTTTGCTAAAAGAGAGAAAAATCTTCTGACTTCTTACTAGATGACTGAAATTCATTGCAATAGATCTAGGCAGAAATCTATCATCCACTTCTGCTTCTTCTCCACTGAATGTCCCAGTTCTATATATACTCTCCCTCTCTACACCACTTTAAAGAACAGAAATCAAAAGAGAAACCTTTTCTAGATCTGGTGTTACATACAGTAAGGAAAGGTAGTTTCTATGCATAGCACTGGTCTATATGGTTTAATAATTCTGAGTGTGGATGTCATTGTTTCTACAGAACAGCTAACTTTCCTGCCACCTGCCTTTTCTATGATGAGTTAGGCATGGATCAAACAGAGCTGTTAAGACCTGACAATAAATACTGGAGGGTAGAGGGATTGCAAAGGAAAGAAGGGAGTGTGTGTGTGGGCGGGTTTCTTAATAATTATTTATTTACATTTAAAATAACGTATTTTATCACATTTTATACTTCTTTTCTAGCCACCTTCTACAAAGCCCCAAGACAGTTAATTAGTGCAAAGGGAAAGTCCAAAAGAAATTTCACCATTCCAGTCAAGCTGGGGATGCAGCACTCTAACCAAGAAAACAAACAAAAAACATATGACTTTTACAGCTAAACGTATCCTTTTACAACTAAACATTAGTGTTGAAGCCTTTCTATTTTAAATATTTTAGATTTTCTTAAAGGAGCATTAAAAACAAAAAGGTTTTCATCAGATAGCTGCTAAGTCTGAGGAAATCACATTCTTGTTGCACAAACAGTAGAAACTTTGCCAAGTAAATTGTTTGCTGCAAATCATTAATTTTGCTGTAGACACAGGCTAAGTATTTGCTCCAATTCACTGGACAATCTAAGGGAAGCACCTGAGGGAAGCTTCTGCTGTAGATATTAGATAAGTATTAATCCATGCTTTGCCCCTAATTAAATGTCATCTAAGTTATCTTATGTGCATTAAAGACAAAGGATGATACAGTTTTGACTTCAGATAATTAGATGCCCTCTTTTAATTATGCCTCAAGATAAGCTTTGATTCAGAAATCTCATGCTACTGCTAATGCTTCAGTCTCCCTGATCTGTTCTGGAGAAAAAAGAACAATTCCAGCTCTAGAAATGTGATTCATAATGTCAGGGAAGGGGCAGAATTTTGGACATTAATTTCATAAACCATCTTATTATGCAAATCTCCCAAGACAGTGCATTTATAAAGTTTTATTCATAAGCTGTGCTGGAAGCAAATTGTAAGAGTCATTCTGTTACATTAAAAAAAGAATTAGTGAGACTGCTTCTGTAAGTATCCCTGGGCTGATTACTTTTAATAATTGACATAATAAAAATGAGACTAATTAACCTTGTATTCAACTATATCTACTACTAATTACCTTGATGTTTTATTTCTAATAGTCTTTCAGCTGACCGATAATTCCAAGTTAGTTATGTTCCCAAATTTCAATTTTTCACAAAATACATTCTATTATACTCTTAGATGGAATGGTACTTCCTTCCCTTACAAGTCTGGTCTCTCAAATAACATTGACTTTTACCTATTAAGTTCCATATCTGATCTGCAGATCACAAAACTCTCATTTCAAAATCAAAGAAATCCCAGAAATTAGGCTTATGCAGAGTTATGAAATTTCTAAGCAGATCTAAGTGTGATCATCTTTTATCGTCCTGATTGCACCTTTCCTGTTCCTATGACCATGACCCATCATCACTAAAACATGGCTGCTATTAATAACTAATCTGTCTTACTTTGTCCCAGCAAATTTTTACAAGAGGCATTTCATCAACCTGCTACTTTCTGTGTAACCACTGACATAGATATTTGACCACTGACCTTTGATTTTCCTGATTGATATTCAGCTTATTTAAAATCTATGTGAAAATTGCATCAACTTCCTGTAAAAAAGACACATTTTTAGAAACATTGAAATATCGTTCAGTACATAAGAAAATATCTGCAGTGATACTAATAGCCAGTGTGTCTGATCAGCATTTAAAATTCTCCAATGTTTTATACTCCATTAACCTTGATACAAATTATACTAAGTAGTTCCTGTGTGACAGGAGTTTTAATTTAGCACTACATTTGAAGTTACACGTCTTTGAGTCTGACATAGAGCCTCACTTCTTGCCAGTTCTTGTACCCCGAGGGAAACTCAGAAGACAGTGAAACAATGTAAACAAAGAATGCTTTTCATACAACAGCTTTTGCTTAATCAATTGTTTTAATACAAATGACTTGATTTTGTCTTTCAGAGCACATGTCCATGTCTGGTTCTTAGACTGAGCTGCTAGACAAAGCTCTGGAAGCAAAGAGCTTTGTACTTCACATTTCACTAACATCTGAAATGATATCTAGTCTTTTGACCAACACAGAGCTTCAGACTTCAGAGTATGCAGCAGAATATAATCTGAACCAAAGGCTGTCTTATTCAAACTATTACTCATTTTTCTTCTCTCCAGACATCTGCTAGTCCTATTTTACAGAAGTCATTCCAAGTTCTCCTTGCTGAGCTACTCCATGGATTATATGTTGGAGTCATCTACCACAAGTTTCAGTACATTTGGAAGAACATAGCTTTTGCAGCTTTGGTTTACACATTAAGACCAAACAGCCCCCTAGAGTAGTTTCTAAAAAGAAAAAAAATTAAAAAGGAGGTGGAAGTATCTTTTGCCTTTCTTGTTGAGAAAACTCAGCAGGCCTAATCCAGAACCTGCTGAAGTCAAAAAGAAGCTTTACAGTGATTTGTGTTTAGACCTGGTGATGGTAACTCCTATATAAACTATTTTGCACAGTGGGTTCTAAGGAAGTAACTCACTTTGGCCTTGGAGAAATGTGTTCAATTAGTTGATTTTCATAGTTTCATCCTGAAATGGCAGTAGTAATCAGTTAAATTGTCACAAATCATTCCAGCAAAAGCAAATGCATCAGACACATCTTTTTTTAAAAGTGCAATGTGTGGGAAAGAACAAGTCGTACTTAGGTAGCATTATGAAGTGATGTTTTTTAAAGTATATGGAAATGCATAAGTTTAATTAGATTGCTCTTCTCAAATTATAATAGGCTTGCCCTTTCAAATGAGGGGTTTTAAACACTGAATTGCTGCTACAAATAGTAATAAAAACTCAGGAAGCATACACAAGCATTCAGCCAAAGCATGTTTGTGGGGCCAGCTCCCCAATAGCCCAGAGAGGCAACTCCATTTTTCCTCGTGGCTATTTAGGGAGTATTAGAGATTTTCCTCCTTTGCTGATGTGGCTGGCTCCTGCTGAAACAACTATACAACAATGCCACCTGCTGACTTTTTCATTACTGTACCAGACAAAGCCCAGCACCCAAAAAACCCAGCAATTTATATTTAAAAACCTTCTGAATATTCATAATTGTTTTAAAAAGCACAGAGAGGAACTTCTCAGAGTGGCTATTTTTGCAGAGGGCCAGATTTCGAATACTCATCAGTTAGTATGCTATGGGAAAGTATCTTACGGAGCTTACACAGAAGCTATTCAGAAGGCACATGGTGTCTCCTGTGTGCCAGTAAAAAAAATTTAAAAATAAAAAAGGAAGTTGTCGTGACATATTGCTGCTACTGATTTTTTTAATATCTTGATACCAAGTTAATTCATATAATGCACCAAAAGTTCACCTTCTCCCCCAGAGCTCTGTGATGCTCTGTCTCATGTAGCAGGGCAAAGGTTTGGTCAAAATATTTGTCAGGAAAACCAATGATTTTAAACATGTCATTCAATTGAAAGGCAGCCAAGCATAGAACAAGAACACAATGGCTATATCTATACTTGAACTGCTGAAGAACTGCAGGCTGGGCAATTTTCACATGAGGTGTTTTTCATGGGGTTTTTTTCAGTTTTCCTATGCATTTCTGTCAGGTCCACTTTATTCTCAGTACAATTAATTCCTTAATTTGATGCCCTGTCAACAGGTATAACTATGCTTCAGGGAACAGAAAGTTAGTAGGAACGTTTGACCTTTTAGATGCTTAGCCAAACATAAGCTCTATATAAACAACTGCTGTTTGCCCACAATTAAAAGTGACACTTTATTTTCTGACTGTACTTTTAAAATCTGTTTAGCTGCAAGAAACTACCTCCTCATTTCACACATCTGGAATGCTCTTTCTAACTACAAATTAAAAATGGAGTACTGAATCCTGCAGAAATTTGCAAGCACACAGCTTTTATAGTGTGAGTAGTTCATTCTCAGTATGCAAATTTTAGCAGATAAACAAGTGTCTGCAAGTTTTGATTGCACAATATTCAATAGAAGCTGTCACTCACAGCATCGTACACCACCAATGGGAGAGAGTTTAGCCAATAATGTCAGAGCCAAGCAAATTACAAGGAAAAAAAGTAGCAATATTATTCTGCNTCAGTATGCAAATTTTAGCAGATAAACAAGTGTCTGCAAGTTTTGATTGCACAATATTCAATAGAAGCTGTCACTCACAGCATATCAAAAATCCATCTTAGACCTCTTTTCCAGTTTAGACCTAAACCTGACATTCCCGTCTGTGTCTGAAATATGTTCAGATCTATGGACATTCACATACCCCAGTGAATAATCTGAAGTAATGTTCAGTTATTTAAGCATCTATAAATGGGATTTCAAAGGGAATACAGAGTGTTCTATGCCAGTTTGGGATACCTCAAAATCCCACCCAGAACAATCTCATTCTCCAAGCCAAGAAACACCACGGGTCAAAAATAATGATACTGTATGTCATGATAATTCTCTTTCATTTCCTCCCCCCAAACTTGTAACATGAATGCTGAAATAACTCCTATGACTGTAGACCATCATTTGACACAATGAGAATCAACCTACAAGCCTCCTGTTGCAAGGTCAGAGGCTGGACACTGTAGTGATCATAGAAGTCCCCAGACTAGGCATATATTATGTCCTCAGAGGAGAAAACAAAGACTGTTGAATGTCAGTCTTAGTACTAGAGGGCCCATCATGGTGGCATCTGGATGCTAGTACTTCTCAAGAAATCGTGCTAGGATGTGTTTAGAATCAATGAGTTCTTGCCTCTATTTCTCTAAGAGTGTTTCCCATGATATCAACCACCCTAGCATAAACTATTGATTTTTTTTCTCTTTCATTTCCTCCCATGTGTTGAGAACTTTATACCTCATAGACTCAAGCTGCTCAGAAACAGAAATTGGTTTTCTTGCTGCCCTCTATCTTTTGTGTCCACAGCAGGTTTCTGGAATTATAAAAATATATGCACAAATTTAAAGACAGGGGTAGCAGTGAAATGCTAATTGGTATCTAAGGTTGTTTCCACAGTGCTTTCCTGATTTAGACCCAAGTATAAGCTTGAGTTAACAAGCTTATACAGCTGAGGAATACTGATCAGGAACACCCACAACATTGACTCTGATTTAGCTGGCACATATCCACTGTACCCATACTTCATTTATACCAGGCTGAACACTGGGCCCAAAGCTGTTTCACTCACATTTCACAGCCAATCCAACCAAGAAGCTTTAGTACTTTAAAATCAAAAAAATTATCAGGCCCTAGATGGGAACAATGGGAATATAGCCAAGGAGGAAATCACTGCATCCCAGCACAGAGACTAGATAACAGCATGCAAGAAGCACAATAAACCTGCTGTACATCCTTAGGAGAGTCCAAAAAATACACTTTGGGATTTTACAGTCCAACTTCACTGCCACCTCTCCCATTTGTCTTGCTAAAACAAGTCAATAAAGTGATTCTACAAGATCTTACATGGCCAGCTCATCCCTCTGTTCAGCCAGGGACTTATTTGACTCAAAGCTCTTTCCAGCTTTTCACAGCTTGTCAGCAAGCCAGAGCTGAGGCCTTACCTGCTCCTCCTCTGGGACCATGGAAAGACACATAGAGTCTAATAATGCCTCTCATCCTAAGAGTATGGAATAATACAAATAAACGGCTTTCTGTCCTGGTTACAGGGCAGCTCAAGGTCATGTTTTATGCCTCTCTTGCTTTTTGTCCACAAGGGGAGCTATGGAAAGCAGAGCAGACAAGAAAGATGCCAGGGTGCAGGGTTACTGCATTTAGGTCTCTGGGACTCTGTGGTTCCAGACCAGACAGAGAAGAGACAGAATTAAGTAGGGAAGGCACCACCAAAAGCAGTGAAAACCAGGAGAGGAAGAACTGGTGTGTCTCTACTGTGCAAAAGTTCGTAGTGGTGTAGCCTGACTTCTCTGATCCGTGTAGCATCCGGTCAAGAAAACCTAAAGCCTCAGGGCTTCCCTGGAGCTAGGAGGAGTTTTCGGTGCTCACGGTAGCCATTGTGCTGGCTAATGACGATGTTTCAATAGCTAAAGACCTGTTGTGGTCACAGGACAGCTAAGCTTCCTACTCTCCAAGCAGTTTGTCACGGCCAGTCCCCTGCCCTTCCATCTGATCTGCAGTGTAGTGTCAGTAAGCAGTCATTTGTCCAGCTTTGATGAAAAGCAAGGTAGGCTGAAGGAAGAGAGCATGACTCCAACTTGAGTGATGCAGTGCCTCATGCAGAGAAAATGCCTGAACATGCTTCCTGCTTCTCCCAGGGGCTAGTGGCCCTTCAAAAAAACCATCCTTTCACGTGAGCCACTGTAAATTTTAGAGATTAAATCCTTCCCGTTCTATGGATAAGGATAGCTACAGGTCCTGGAAGGGCCTTGCAGAAAAGCTACCTGGAGAGAGGAGGGTTTCTCTTTTAGAAAACATAAGAAAATATAATCCATTTTAAATTCTAGGAAAACTGTTTAGTTATTTTTACAAGTTAACTAGGAGTTAAAACATTTTTAATTGCTTAGCACCTGACAAGAAAATAACACCCCAAAACCCAATTTTTGCAGAGCCATGTTGCCTATAGTGCCAGCACATTTTAGCACATTTGGCCCAAATTTCTTAGCTTAAACTTCTAAATACAGCTGTAATGCAAAAAGAACTGAAACATTTACATCTTTCTGACTTGGCTGGGTTTGATTCCTCAATGCATAATTGAGGAAAGTAGTAGACAGGGGAAGTTTGAGGTTAACCAAGTAAGTATTTTTTAAATTAGTACCTAGTAGGAAGAAGGGCAAAACTATTCCTCCAATATGCCTTGGCCTGAAGAGCTCTGATTGTGTATTCAGTAGTCCTGTGGAGACCAAGAAACAATGACTGATTTTATGACTGTTTTAGTGGTTGGCTGCAAAGCTACGGAATTGAAAACAGTACCATGCTGTAGAAATAAACATTCATTGACAGGGAGATAGTTGCACTAGGTAGGCAATAGGGCCATTCTAAATGCTGAGTTAAAAAAAAAAAAAGGCAAAAGCTTAAAGCTTGTTGGATTGTTCAAGCATTGTTTCTACTGAAGATAAATTATAAAAGTGAGTCAG
This sequence comes from Turnix velox, assembly GCA_013400935.1. Classification (NCBI taxonomy): domain Eukaryota; kingdom Metazoa; phylum Chordata; class Aves; order Charadriiformes; family Turnicidae; genus Turnix; species Turnix velox. Next base: position 179,549 of record VZTY01017277.1, read on the forward strand.
AAGCCAGTGACAGTAGCTGCCCATATTAAAGCAGGACACTAGAACACTGGGAAAGAGCAGAAAGTACATTGAAATCTTTCTCTTTCCTCAAAGAGGAAATGTAGTAGGCATTTTATATCACCACCAAAACAGCCATTTCCCTATCTACCATATTATAAGATGGCAACTGGTATGTTCTCATGCTCTGAAAGAAAACTATGTTTTGAGATTTTCAATGAAAGCATAAAATGCACATGTATTATAGCTGGAAAGTTATACAATTATGGCAATTCACAGGATTTTCCAGTTTATCATCAGTCAGCTTTTCTTTTTGCTCTTTCACAACTTTCCAGATTTATGTCTTTTATCTTACTCAAAGATCCCAATGCAGATTCCGCTGATTGAAGGCCTTATCAAATGACATTCCATTCTCAAGCAATACATAAATAGACTGTAAACCTCATTGACTGCTGTTACTTAACTAAAGTACCCAGTGAACATCCAAAATGGAACTGGACTATCATATGGCTAACTAGAGCAACCAAGACTGATACAGCAATGGCTGAAAAGAAGATTAGGAAGGGCACATGAAAGCATGTGATTCAGGACTTGACCTACCCGTGATAAGCATGAAATCCAGTTATCACATTTTTGCCATCTGAAGGGTTTCATGTACCATCCTCTGAGACATCTATAATGCATGAGTGCTGTGACTTTGACAGTGACAGAATCAGTAACAGACTCATAGAGATGATTTGGTGGCTCCCTAGGTTTCTTCACCATTAGAAAGTCTCCCACTGACATCTAATGGCTTCAGATAAGGCCAGTATTGAAAGAAGTATAAGAAAGATGTTATATGCCTGATATCATTATATGTCAGCCCCTTTTGACCATATTAACATGAAAAATCTCAACTGCTATGGCAATTTTGGATGGTTCTCCTTCCAAACCTTCAGAATGCCACATTACCATAATTTGTCTCATATTTCTTTTCTGATTGACTCAGAACTGTCCTACCATTCATTTGTTTTATCTTCCAGAGTCTGGCTCCATTTCTAATTCACTCTTCAGTCAAGAATAGAATAAAAAATTTCACAAATACCTTTTCAAGATCATCTACCAACTTAGATGTGAGCAAATAAGTTATAATAAATATTATTACACACATACAGAGGCCAAATGTTGGGCATAGAGCAAATTCATGCTCAATGGATTACAGCACAGTGACTCCAGGTCTGAATGCTCAGTGATGCAAAGGAGAGAAGAATTGACTTTCTGTGAGGAGATAACAAGATTCAAACAGTCACAACTTACTCCACTAAAACTGCAGTTTCTCTTCCGATGAAGGGAAATTTCTTGCTTATTGAATGAAAACACTGAAGCGCTGTCAGCAAGTTTGCTGATAACACAAAAGTGGGAGGAGTGGTTGACACACTGGAAGGCTGTGCTGCCATTCAGCAAGACCTAGAACTCATGGAGAGTGGTGAGAAATTCAATGAAATATAACAAGGACAAGTGTAGGGTCTTACATATGGGCAAGAACAACTCCATGTTTCAGTAGAAGTTGAGGACTGACTGTTAGAAAGCAGTGAAGGGGAAAGGGACCTGAGGGTCCTGGTGGACAGCAGGATGCCCGTGAGCCAGCAGTATGTCCTTGTGGCCAAGGCCAATGGNCCGATGGCATCCTGGGCTGTATTTAGAAGGAGCATAATTCAGTAGGCTGAGAGAGGTTCTCCTCCTCCTCTATTCTGCCCTGGTCTGGAATTATGTCCAGTTCTGGGTCCTCAGTTCCAGGAAAGGGAACTGCTTGAGAGAGCTCAATGCAGAGCCATGAAGATGTTGAAGGGATTGGAGCATCTTCCTTATGAGGAAAGGCCGAGGGAGCTGGGTTTCTTTAGCTTGAAGGAAACTGAGTGGTTGATTCATTAATGTTGATAAGTACGTGATTCTGTAACCAAACATTACTCAGGTGTCACAAATAGCAAATTAATAGCTTAGTTATTTGCATATATATTTNTGATTCATTAATGTTGATAAATATGTGATTCTGTAATCAAACATTACTCAGGTGTCACAAATAGCAAATTAATAGCTTAGTTATTTGCATATATATTTCACTATACTCCTCTCCTCATCAGATCTCAAAAATCCTACCACATACTCTAACATCTACTAGCCGTCAGTCTTGTAGAAAAAAATCTTCCAAAGACGATCTCCCTATACTTAGAAAGTATAGAGAATACACATTATGCAGATTGCTATCCAGAACTGAACATTCTTACAAGGTATTGTATTTTTGTACTTACAGCCACCAAATCTCTTGAGAACTCCTTTAGATCATTCTAGAGTGTTTATCATCATTCCCCTTCAGATCTTTAGCAGAAGATAGAATGTAGTATTTTTTCCTTTTATTTATAATTTTTTTATAAAAGCTTGCACAAATATCAACTTTGTTAGCCTAGACAAAATTTGCGTTTGTGCGCTCTATTAATATTTCACATTATATCCCTGATCCATCTTGAATTCATGCCAGTTTGACTTTATCCCACAATATCACACCATGAATTCTCCCTCTTTAGGTAAATATAGATGTGCAGAGAAAAATGTGCCACTACTAATTATGTTCCTGTTTACACTAGCAGAAAATAGTGAACATGAGTCTTTTTCACAGTCCAGTATCTTAAGTGCAGAATCATCCTAACTAAATTCCAAAACCACAGTGTAAATATTGTAACACATGCTCACTAAGTGAACTGGACTCAAGAACTGCAAAGGCAAAAAGAAATATAAGAAAAAACTTTTTCACAATGAGGGTGACAAAGCACTGGAACAGGCTGCCCAGAGAGGTTGTAAGAGTCTCCTCTGGAGACATCCAAAACCCACATGGACACCTTCCTGTATGACCTGGCCTAGGTGATCCTGCTCCAGCAAGGGGATTGGACTAGATGCTTTCTCGAGGTCCCTTCCAATCTCTGGCATTCTGTGTGATTCTGTGATAACAGACTGGCTAAACCAGTGACCTGCTTGTTTCCAGGGATCGATCAGGTAGGAGAAAACCTCCCAAGATTAAGTGGATGAACCAAAAAGCCCATGCCTGTGCCTCAAAGCCACAAACTGATCCACAGGGAAGTGCAATTTGGTGATCCATATGGCTTCCATATGGCTGCTTTCTGTTAGCATAGCAGGAATGACCTGTTTATTTACTACTTCAATTCAAACTGGCCAGCTAATTGAAGGCACAGAGACTCTTACATGATGTTTTCTTGAGGGGAAACCAGTGCAGAGGGTGTGTATCAGTACTGCTCATCAAAGCCATCTGGATGATTCCAGAAATGTTTCATAGTTGGTGGATTTAAAGTGGGCAATATGGCCTAGAGCACGGAGGCGCTATGTGGTAAGCTCTGGAGCATCCAGTTGGCAGCAGTTCTCTCCAAGTGTGCAGTGTCTTCGTGACAGGGTGACAGGCTTCAGGGTTTTTGAGTGTGCAGGGATTAGCCATCAGTGCAATGAGGTAAGATGAAATGCCCAGAGGAAAACTCTGAACTAATACAGTTGTTCTTGCCAGAAACAAGGGTGTTAACCTATTATTACAACAGCAGAGTTTGCTTTGTTTTACTCATTAACGTATCCTAGGATGTGCTACATTTCATCTAAATGTACCTCTCAGACAGAAGGTATGATTATGTGATTGCAACCCCTTCATAATCTTGACATGATGCAAATGATGAGTAATACAAACTAAGTCTATTATTTGTATCTCTGCTTCCATTTAGGTGATTTTGAACATATTTTGATGCAGTTAAAAAGATCTAACAGTAATTATCCCAAGTACTGTGGAATAGGTAATCTGGTGAAGTGAATGAGCAGTGGTCCTGACTCAGCAAAAAGGCATCATGAGGTTGTAGAAGCCCAACTGCACGAAAGAAAACATGGAGGGAAGTCATGCCCTAAAGGGAGCATGTGTGCAGGGGTTACAGGGGACAACAAGGTCTGAAAGCGATCGTTTGCACTTTAGTGTATCCAGGCTTTACACATCAGAAATTGTAAAGAAGAATTTCAATACTGTGGTATAGAATAGGTGGATTAAAGCAGGGACACTCAGTTGGTTTTGTGGGGTCATACCCCTAGCCTTCATTGGGTCAATTTTGAGTTACCTGTCTGCTTACAGTTGTGAAAGGCTGAAGACCAATTGTCAGAAGTGCTCAGAAACTACTCAGATATAATAAAACCCTTTTGCCTTTACAGTAATGAATGCATACTGGTGCAGTCAGAGCACCAGGTGGCAAGGGCTGGGTTTCTATGTCTCAACTAGGCCAGAGGGAATTAGCTTGTGCTAAAACCCAGCTTTATGGGGGTAGAAATGCTCTAAGCTTTCCTCTGCCTATCATCTTTATCTCCCACATTTCATCCATGACATGCAAGGTTGCTTTCTATACCAGGTGGTAGATTTATACAAAGCACAAATTCATAATGCAGCTGATGCACCCTACATTTTCCTATGAAAGGCTGTTATTTTTCTCTTGGTAGGGCACTAAAGAAGTGATCAGCAGAATATGCTGGGGAACTAAAAAAATGATTCTTTAAATTATGAGAATTGAATGGGTGTAGTTATTGATGAAACATGTATGAAGGAGCTTCCACTCCCCATTGAAAATTGCATAAAAGCTTCAGGAAAGAGAAATGGAAAGGACTCAATCTGTGCCTTATAAGGCAAAACTTTAAAACTGGAAAGATTTAATCCTGTGTCTTTTTAACAAAGCTTTGTTTTTGCAACAACATACTATTTTAATGATGACTGTTGATGGTGTTTCTCCCTTTTTCTCACTTCAATCTTTTAGTGTTTCTTCATAGTCCAGCCATTTTCATCATGCACTTCAGAGGAACTGACCTGATAAATATTGGTTAAGTCCTTTTTTAGTCCGAGTTTGGCATATGTTTGCATCTTATGTGTCTTTGTTTTGAAGACATTAAGTAGCTTGTTTACTATGTTCTCCCTAATCCTTCTATTTTTTTTTATACAATAGAGAAGGGGCATATGGGGTTTATGAGTAACTTTTTTTAGGTGCCTTATGGACTAAGAACACTCTCAAAGGCCTGTGTTTCAGCAAATGGGAGACTCGGTACATCTGCCTTGGCTACAGCTCTGATCAGTTCTGGAGAAGCTCCCCTCTTCTGGCTGTAGAGGAAGTCTCAGGAAAGTAATCTTCCTTGCATGCAATGAGTCTTCAGGGATACTTTGTCATACTCCCTCCTTTGCATTTTGCTGACTGCTTTCAAGTCCTTTCCTGTTCTGCAGGACATCTGTCTAAGTCTCCTGCTCCCTCTGAACCTGCCTTGATCAGTCATTTGCTTGGAATTTAGGTATCCCTGTGTGTTAGGCCTCTTCTGCATGTTAGGAGTTGGTAGTTGAGAAGAACTATGCTAAAATTTCACACTCCGTCCTCTTTAAAATGGGATTATGCATTTCTGCTGGCCAAAGAGCTGAGGATGTCCTTGCAAGCTGAGACTCTGTCCCTCACAGCATTGAACCTTTCCACCTTGTCTGTTGTCTCTCCACCATCTCAAAACACATATTACATTGATTTATAACTGTCAGACAGGAGCCTAACAGATGCAAAACTTCAAAATTTAGCAGATATCTTTTACAACTTGTTTCTGAACTGTCTTAGTGTACTGATTCAGCCCTCCTTCCCTTTGCACTTAGTCAGAGTGCATTGTTCAGTATGTGTTTCTGTTGTATTACAGATGGATTTTCAGCCTTATGTTCTCATTTTCTAACTTGTTTGATAGAACTATTAGTTGAAAAATATATAGCAAAGCTACATATTTCCTCCTCCTCCAAATAGTCCCTGTTAACAGCAATTTTTCCTTCTCTTATTCAGTTCAAGCCAATTGCTCCCTGGGCTCTTCTCTTTAGCATTAGCAAATGTGAGTTTATTGCCTCTGTCAGACTTCTATGTCCATCATCTCTCCCCAGATCTTTTCTACCTCTTCCTGTTGCTTTTACTCTTTGAACTTGTGCCGCTAGAAACTGAAAAATCCCAATTCCTGCTGCTCATGAAAGCAGGAGCCACAGACCTCAGCCATGCATGACTCTGGATTCTGCTGGGGCTTATTGGTACAGCTTCTCTTCGTCTGGGACAACTTGTTTGGGTTGCTGTGGGTTCCTGCCATCTCACTCTGTGGAGTTTGGAATTAAAGCCTTTACACTTTATCTGGGATTTAAAAAGCAAATGTAGCATCACACTGACTTATTTCAGCCTTTTCGTTTTGCAAATGCACTTTTGGAACTATCCCTTATATAATTCTGCAGTGCCATGGGAAGACTACTACAGTGGGGATGTACAGTCTAGGATCCCCTGCAAATAGGCAGCAAACAACCCACATTATGGGGAAAAAAAACCCTGACTTCTATTTTTGGATAAAACTCAAATAAGTATTGCCTGTTACTTTGAAATAACTTGTATCCTCCAAGTCTCCCTCCGAAGGGTGAAACAACTGAAAACACAAAAAGTGATCTAACTCTTGTTCAACGTTAAACATACACTGACAAAACAAGTTGTGATGACCTCTTCTAATAAAGATGGGAGCAATATCCACACGTACATGCTTTCAGAGCAATTAGTATTTTCTGCTTTGCCTGTCTAAAGCACACTAGTAGTAAAAATAGGTGGACTGAGCATACTCTGAGATGTATGGATAGACACATCAGTGTTGAGAACAGGAAACCCGTATCTGACATACTAGCAATGGTGATGTCTTTTAACACAAACTACCTGACTTCTGCTGTAGTATAAATACTGTATAAAACTCCAAAGTTCACAAAGTTTGCATGAGAAGCCTCAAAAGCAGCTGTGAAGATGGGACAGAAGCAGTGTCTGCTCTAAGACCTCCATCATGATCCATGAGAGAGCCTTGATCTTGAGAGCTTTCAAGCTACAGAAGAGCTGTCAGCAGGAGAGGACAACTGGGAGCAGCAGGGTCAGATGGGCAGCATCCTCAGCATGTTCACAAGGGTGCCTTGCCACAGCTTTTTCTTCAGTGTGTAAGAGGTGCTCTGGCTCAGTAGTTCAGGATTCCATATTTGAAGTCAAATAGCATTAACTGTATTAAGTGAAAATATGCATTATTGAGACTACTGTTTCTTAACTGTAGGAGCTGCGAAGCCAATCCAGTATTCTGCTGACACTGTCTTGCTCTTCATCTACCTGAAAGCTGCCCACACTTTCTGATAAGGTGAAAATCCTTTTAAAATTTTGATCCAGATGCAAAGTTTGCAATTACTTCAAGAAGACCAAGCCTCAGACTGATGGGTCTACACAGTAATGACTGCCACCACCTCTCCTCCTAGAAAGATTTCCTGGGAACACTGTATCAACTACAACACATTGATGGCTTGGTACCCATACTATACTTGCTGTCTGCCGCTATCACACCAGCCCAGCTTGGAGGTGTTTATTCTTGGCCTTTTGCATGTGAAGTCCACTCACAGCAGCACAGTGACACAGCCTGATCTCAGGCAAAGCCATTGGAAAGCAGGGTGGCTTCTCCCACCATGACTGTACTGACTGGCTTGTGCTCTGTGCAGATGGGCAGCTCATCTTCCCTAGAAAGCTGTATTTTAAATGTGGCCTTTGGGGTCCCGTGCTATTTGCCATACCTGCTGTAGGCTGGAATGGAATAGAAGTCATGTTCCCATGTTGGAAATGGGCAGCATCATCAGGAACACCCAGTGTAATGCTCAAGTATGAGAAACCACTCAGCAAGTTTGCAGATGACACCAAGCTGTGTGGTGCAGTTGATACACCTGAAGGTAGGGATGCCATCCAGAGGGACC
>VZTY01017277.1:188018-244681 GCA_013400935.1 Turnix velox
AGGGGCTCCCGGCAATCTGCAGTGGCAAACAGATTCCCTGTGAGGCTGGCACAGTCATCTCTGCCACTGCTGCCCTATTCAGCTTGCACTGCTCGAGATGGGTCATGGAGGAAGAAATCCTGTTCTCTGTCTTACCACAACAAAGTATTTCAACAGATTCCCTCTCCATAAGCACTTCAGCTTCTTTTAAGGCAGTTTAACAGAGAGGAGCAATGTACTTCTGTCTGCTCTCACACTGTGGTCTCGCGGCACAAAATCTATAGCTGGTAGCTGAAAATCAAGGCAATGCAAGAAACATAAGAATAAAATAGGTTTATTATATCTATTTTACATAACGTAATCAAGACTGAGCAACTTGAAGAACTGTTTGTATATCACAGCAATATCCTTGCTGACTTGAAGTACAAAAGACAACATACAAAAAGCATGCCTTATCTGCCTCTGTGTTTATTTGGACCAGAGATGAATGTGACATCCTTGGACAGTCAGAAAAGACAGACAGCACGGAGTGTGCATATATATATATGTATATATAACATGTACTGTACACATTTTACTATTAACACATCTGAATTTCACTCACACATATCAATTACTTGCTCTAATTCTATGAGAATTTTGCTAGGGTGGGGACAGGTCATCAAAGCTTTCAGGCTTTGCAGGGAGCTATGGGAAAACCAGCAGGAATCTTACACTCTGGCATCTCAGATAAAAGCTGCTGCATGCTGCCCTCTGCCCATGTGAAGGGTGCAGAGCCTGTGGCGGGGGAGGCTGAACAAGCCCCAAGCACCAGGGAGTGGATCTCTTAGCTCTGAAATGGCACAGGACGGCTGCTGAGCACTGATAAGTCTCAACTTCTCTTAAAGGACTGAGAACTTGGGTTTATTTTTTAATTTTTAGCATTTGGTAAGCATGACTCTCTGCCAGCTGCACAGAGGTTTAAAATTAATGAAAAAAAGATGCTTTGTTACTTAAATTCCAGATTTGATTACAAAAGCTGGTGCTTTGGCAGCAATTGCTTTCAATTAACAAAGCAAGACAAACTCTTTAATGAAGATAACTCCCAGTGCATCAGGTGATAGGTCCACAAATCAGTCTCCACAGGATGTTGAACAGATTGGTCTGGAGTATCCCGGTCCCCAGAGTGGTGGCAGCACTGAGAAGCGTAGGGTGGCACAGGCTTCCCTCCCTGCCTTGGCCTCAGCTGCTGGGCCTCGGCTGCCCTCTGCCCTGATTGCTATGGGGAGCACAAGATCCTTGTTTCCCCACCATGCAGTATTTTCTGTCCAAGAGGCAGCTACAGCTACTCTCTGGAGCCTGGACACTTCTTGTTTTCTGAGCATGGTCATCTACCCACCTTTTAATTTTATCACTGAAAGGGAAGAACATGTTCTTCATCTCACAGGCTTCTTCTACAGTTGAAACTTAACTAAAGGTTTTGGTCCTTTTGTATAGGCAGAGGTTCATGGAAACAGGAGTAGGGGGAAAAAAGAACTGACCTAAATCCAATTTTAGAGATACATCCCATTGATGAGGTAATCAGACTCTTCAGAAGTAATGGGTCGAGCTTTTTTAAGCTTCTGTCTCACTAAACGCAGTCTGCAAGCAACCATAAGCAGCAGTAAAGCAGTGATGGCCAAGCCTAAGGCTAAGGGTAACACAGCACCTATAATGAGGTTAAGAGAAATTACACTTTATTTAGTACATGAGAAAATGGAAACTTCTTTTTAAAACACAGCTAAGCTATCACTTAGGAGATAACAACTAAACTGTATGACCATACAAATCAGGAAGAGTTCAGAATATGGAAGTATGTTAGTCAGTCCTTGGCTATACTATCTGGATCTGACTGAAAAGCTAATATAATTAAAAATGGATTCACATGGCTGGTCTTACCTGTTTCTGGAACTGGACGACCACCTCCAAGCTGATCTCTCTTGGGCACATTTATGCCTTTCCCATTTTTATCATCTATTCTTTTCCCTGAGGAACTGTTGTCTGCACAAAGTCAGAATAATTAAGTTCAGTGACTCAGAAAGGCTTATGCACAGGACACTAGAGTTAAATAATAATAAAGCACTTTAAGAGAAAAAAGAACAGTTTTAGGACATATGACTCCTACTGTATAGCTTGAATTTTTGAAATAATGTGAAAATAAAGCTAAAATGGAAATGCTATTCTGCATTGCAAACAGCAGTGCATCTCAACCAAAACTAGGTGTGTTATTTTCCACTGAAAAAAAGATGAATGTAAATTATCTTTTTCAAGCTTCTGCTTTGCACTTTGTTCAAGAATGATGGCTTAATCCACCACTTGCAAAAATCAGGACTACGCCTCTGTTTTTGAATGTTAGAGCTCCATTTGATTTTCACAGATAAATATTTGAAGAGTGCTTTGTCTGTGCTGCAACGTATTTCCTTGCAGCCTTCAGAACTGGTGATGATGCCAGTGGAAAAATACTATGCTACAAGATGTGCAAAGTGGGAACTGGAATTACACATAGTGGTGGTGGGTGTTTGGAAAGCCTTTCAATTACCTGGCACATGCAGCACACGCAGCTCCCACCACCTACCACTGCCAGTTCCAAAATGCTGCACAAGCACACACCCTGTCAGTGGTGTCAGCAAAAACACATGAGCATTAATGAAAGATTAAATTGTTTCAACAATATTGGCATGAGGCTAGTGCTAATGTACCCATTCTGAGGCACAACACAGCCTTCCAAGACCCGACACTATTGCCCTTCCATTAAGGTCAAGAGTTAGCAGACACAAACTTCATCTGCTAGGAAATGCCTTCTACGTCGTCCAGGTTCCTTAAGTTGTTCTGGCATATAAAGGGGACTTCAGGCAATCCTAAGTGTAAACCGTACAGGTTTTAAGGTACTTGAATGTATCAAAGCTGTGCACAATAACCTGACTGTAATTGAGCTGTTTTCTGCTTCTGTCTTCCCTAAATGAAATGAAATTATTGTCTTCATTTTGGAAATACCCAAAGGACACCGTCCCTTCTTAGAGTTGTTCAAGCCTGCATAATGAGGCTGGATCTAAGAACCTGGTTTACAAATTTGTTTCCCAGCCATCTGAGTAAAGGGAGTATTTAAGTCAAGTGCTTGTAAGAACATTAGGCAAATATATCTAAATATGCAGAGAAGTTTAGAAAAAAAATAGTGAAAATAGTAGAAGAATAACTTAATCCTTTCAATAACACTTTCAGGGATTTGTTAAGACTTGTGGCTGTCTTTATGGGTCTGGAGAGGTTAGCAGAGTCCATATTGCTCAGCACCTGATCTGGTATCAACTAGAAAACATAGATTTCCCCATACAGGTTTAGGAGTCTGACACTGAGTATGTTATGTGGACTTTATTTTGTTTACACTTTCTCTTCATTTTCTAGTCCTTAACTAGGAAATCGCAATTTATATCCCTTTCCAGTTAGCCTAAATTAGAGATGTGGGTAAAGGCCACTGCTGTTGATGCCTCCACAGCAAAAACATGAGTCAGGCTTGGGCAGGCAGACAAACCATGTCATCCCAGCCTGGAACAGCACCACAGAGCAGCTGACGCAGGCAGCCTGGGCAGAGAGAGGCAAGGAACCTGTGCCAGGAGAATGCAACGCTGCTACGGAGATTTATACACAGAGGCTGCGGAGAGCAAGTCTCCAGGCTGCTTGTCAAGTCAACCCTGCTGTGTGACTGTGGATGCTAGACTGCCTGCTACTACTTAGAAATTAGCCCACTGCTGACTCCAGCATGCTCCAATGCAACTGTATTTTCACTATATACACTTGCAAGTACAACACTGTGGAAATATGCAGCTGGAAAGGGCTTCCCTGGAAAGGGATGCTGGCATGCTTTGGGGACAACCACGCAAAAATGCTGTGCTGGTCTTTGGAGGAGCTGCAGCCTAGATAACTTCACTCCAGAAGTTACTTCACTTTGTCTGCAATGGCAAAGAACTCCTTTATTGACATCAAATATCTCTTTCTGCATCCACTGCCAACTACGAAAGAAAATGTCTGACCTTCCAGATTGGGCAAAAGTAAACCATACATCTGTTTCAGAAGATGCCACACCTTCAGTGCCTGAGGAGGTTCTCTCTAAGTTGGAGATACCTGAATGAGTTCCTAACCAGCCTGATTTGGCATTGGGGTGAGACTAAATGATCTCCAAAACTACGGCATTCTGTGATTCTGTAAGTTGGACTCTGTCCAACCCTGGAGTCAGCTTGTTGCAGAACCTCACCGGAAAGGCATGAGCACAGAACAAGTTTCACAATGAATGATTTCCGGGGATTTTGGGGTTTGGGCTTTATTTTTTCCCTCATCTTTACTGTGACTAGATCCTCTGCTAAGTGAGGCAGAAGTTTAACCAGTCCTTACTTTGGACTTGTTATGTATTTTCACACTGATGTGTAAATTCTTAAAAAGTTTGTATCAAGTCATAGCCAAATATGAGGGGCTACTTGAGCTCAGGAAGCAAGTTAAAGGAAATTTGGAACATGGAATCTATTAGGACAAAATGGATCCTGGGACAGATTTCCCCTAGTACTACCCCACACCTCAAAAAATTACAGCTTTACCCTGCTTCTTTTAAAATAGAGAAAAGATAAATATGATGGTTCTTGACAAGGACGTCCCTTTACTGGATATCTTTATTTGATTCTTCGAAATGAAAGCTGCTTATGGAGTGGTAGTAGCAGAAGTACCATCTTAATTGGTAATCAACCACCACCAAAATAAGAGCAAATGCAAAAAAAAAGCAACAAAGCTTTCTAGTCCTGCAACAAATCATCTGCAAGCTCCATTGTGTCTAACAGCCACGTAGAGTGTGACATGCTGTCTCTGATGGGAAAATTATGCTGAATATTAGCATTAACACATATATGAATATCTCTTGCTCTGCCTTGCAGTCACTGGATCTAGGAGCATCACATTTTCATTACTGGCTTGCAGTAATTAAATGATCTGCAAATGCCTACTAAGACAAACAGCCTTTGAAGGGGCACTCTTAAGTGAAAAGCTGGAACCTGTGCTGCTACTGGAAAGCCATAGCCCTTACTATGTATCTTACACAGACAACTTGTCACCACAGTAGCACTTCAGTCATTAAAGCTTTATTTATAATAGCCTGGATGCTTGCAAAGTCAGCTCTTGGCCAGCAAGTTACATTACTGGTCCAAAAAAGACCTTTACATGGCTCAGAGGCTGAAGTTCTGCCTCAACACCAGCAGTGGGTCTGGCACTGTCTCAGCAGAGATTCCATCCTGGAAGAGATTTTCTTCTAGTGGAGATAATGAACTTTAGAGGCAGCTGCTGTGATTTCTCTTCACTGCTGCTTACTTCTCAAAAATGCCTCTAGCAATTATTGCCCTCCTGAACACTTTTTAAGAGGGACACCACGGAGCTGCTCCAGTACCTCTCATTTCTGCAGCACCTAATTAAGAGATTTGGTCTGTAACCTCCTTGAGATAGCAGTGATGGAGAGAAATGTCATTAATGGATCTGGGTGGATTTTCAGGGATAGATTAGAGGCTTGCCTCCTCAACTCCACACTGGACTGTTTAGCAGTGGTGCAGGACTCAAACCTCCCTGGGGTCTCGTTGAAGTACCCAGGTGCGTGGCACCTTCAAGTCACACCACATACACCCTCTTTGGAACCTACAGGGGATTTAAGAACTCTGAGCTGTTTGTTGCCATTTTTGGTTATAAATATTGAAATCCTGGGTCAGAAAGGATTATTCTATAAGAAAATTGTTCAGTGTCATTTAACTGAAAACAAATTCTGACTGAGCCTTATCAAAAGAGTAATATTAAAACTACAAGAATTAAAAGCAGACATGGAAATAGTTGAGAAGATTTTGCTGTTCCTACACATTCACTAAGGCAGTCAAATTCTTGAAGAATGTTGTTTTCTTTCCCTTTGGGATCTTCACAGATAAAATACAAGCATCTAAAGAAACATCAGAAATGCCAGCCAGGGAGGTGATCTTTACAAGAATCAGCAGCAGAGGGCACTGGGCACTGCTCTGTTGAAACAGGGGAAAAAAAGCTGTTAATTGCATCTTGGGCAATGAGAATCAGTCTGAACTCTGAGAGTCCTCTGGGAGGACTCACTCATTTTAGGCTCAGTGCACAGCTTTGCTTTCATTCAGTAGTCATTTCAGATCATTTTAATTCACCAGCAAGAACTTTAAAAGACACACCAGCTTCACTGCAGCTTCTGGAATTTAACCAAGGCAAGTGTTGGTGACTGTGCTTGTAAGGTCACTACATGCTGAGTCCCAACAGGCTTGCAGCCTGCAGGGGACCTGGGATTGCCGATTACCAAAGACTGAGTCCTCTCTATAGTGAAAACAAGATTTCTTCTGCCCTGGAGACACAGTCCATGAAAAAACAAAAGTGACACTAACAATCGAGCCATGACTTGAGGAAGAAAAAGGAAAAGCCATCAATTAGTATCAGGAGAGATGCAATTACTGTCACTCACGTTAAATACTACTTTGTTATAGTTCCCTGAAGGTGTCCCCCTACAAATCTGAAGCACTTACAACGCGGAACCTCTGGCAGAATTTTTTTTTAGCTCACTGCATGTTTTTTTCCTTAATACTGGACTCTTTTCCTAGCATTTCTGCATTTTAAATTTCTTTTTTGCACCTGGTAGGACTCGAACTTGACTTTATAAAACAATACTTAGTTGTAAAATAATCATTATAAGCTTCTTTTGTATTTTGTTCATTTGCACATTTTTACTGTTAAACAGGCACAGAAAGGCAACTGAATTAAATTTAAAGAGAATGATTTACTGAAACTGATTCATTTCAATTCTTACCTGGCACAAATCCACTGATTTGTTTCTTTGGTCCCTGAGAAATCGATTGGTTAGACGTGTCTGCATTCACTGAGAGAAGTGGTTGATTTCTGGCAGTGCCTTTCAAGGTGTTTTTTGCAGAGAAGTTTTCATCTGTGTTTTCTGTTAGTCCTACAGTCCTTTGCTGGGTTGTGCCAAGGGCTGTGTGGGTCACCGTCTTCCAGCCTGGGCTCACTGTGTTAACAGAAACAAAATAATAATTTTTATATAGCACTGAAGGGAATGGGAGTGTTCTGATGGAAGATTGTGTGATATTGGCCTTGAGGCAGCTTAAACACTCCATCAGGTTCAGATATATGGTGCGATTTGAATTCCAGGCACAAGGAGTTAACAACTGCAACTGCCCGCTGTCAGTCCTTAAGCAAGATTATGCATGAACCCACAAAAAATCTACAGCTGAAATATCAATGGAAGAGTGGTAGCCATCATGCCACTTCACCCTGATGATTTTTGTTCACTTAGCTGAGCATTAGCACAACCTGAGTATGACTAATGAAAGCCAAGTCTTGCTAGGTGCGTAACTGCACTTGGAGAAGGAACCTCTGAGACACACTTCCAGGTCAAGACCAGTGTATTTGTTTCCAGAATCATCACAAAAGTAAAGAACGGATCTCTTAAATGTTTACAGCTCAAACATATAATCTGTCAGGACCTTTGACAGTTTTCATACATTTTGATGATAAGGGATTTAATTTCTGAGCATCTGCAGCCTGTGAACATTAAACCTTCCATGTGCTATTTACAATGAAAGTCTCTACAGTGGGCACAAGCTGCTTGTCATGGGCAGAGTGGCCATAGAAGGGACATAATTTCCCTCTGGTCACTCAGGCTGAAGTTACTCTTCACAACCCAGGCTGTGGCTAGTGCACTTACAGCTCTGGCAGAAGGTTTCATCCGATCCATCAGGGCACTGTCTCACGCCATTGCAAGCAAATGTGATGTCAATGCAGCAGCCATCATCACAGATGAATTGGTAGCGAGAGCAAACCCCAACACAGGCTGTAGAGAAATAGTTCCCAAATTACCAAAAGAAAAATCCAAGCAGTCAATGCTGAGTCAGTGACTAAGATCTTCAACACCAAGGAAAAAGCAAAATAATGCCATGATGAGAAGGACCAGAAACAAAGCAGAAAGTTGAAGAAAGGCCAGGCTCTGCTACATGATGCTCTTTTGACATACAAGCTCATAGCTGTTCCTGGCATCTTCATCTCTACTCTGTCAATCTCACTTTAATACAGAATACTCAAAATGTTGCACCTGATACCTCATGCAGCAGCCTCACAGCACTTCAAACTCTGCTGGCCTAAACTGAAAGGAGATCTTCCCTGGCTTAAAAGACCCAGGACAGTCCTAAAAATAAATAAACAAAATCTCTATGATTGTAATTGCATCTCTCCAACACAGAATTCCTCCTACATACCCACCCTGTACCTCTGACACCATGTTATTTAACATACGGACTATATGGTATCTTTTATGGCAGGTTTTTTTAATTAATTAAAATACTAAAAGAATGCTCATAATTTATTTACATCAGTAATGTTAATCCAATGGGGCACATCCCAGAACAGAATTAAACACAAGATCTCACAAGTGACCTTCTCCAGAAAGAACTGATTTCTGCCTGCTTTAATATTTAAATTCCCTTGGAAATGGAAAGTGCCTTTGGACATTTCATTTTGCATACTCAAAGCTTTCCTGAAACCCACTCTAGCCTTGTAATTATCAAGTATTTGCATCCTTGCTTTTGTCTTCCAAACAGCGGTGTAGTTCATAGCTTTGCAAAGCACTATGTAATTCAGTGTTTGGTTAACACTGCAACAGCAAATCTATTTGCATAAGGAAGTCCCAACCTTTGGTTGTTATCCTGTTGAGTAGCCTTTAGCCGTGCAATGCTAAAGAAAGTGCAGCAGGAGCTCAGTGCCTATTTAAAGCTTTAAACTTCATCCTAAACTTCAGCACTAATAATAGCACCAGTCTTACATGTATTAAGGCACCATGGACTGGTTTAACTATAGCTCTGGAATGGCAAATGGGCTTGGGGAATTAGAAGTAAAAAGGCAGCAAATCCTCTGTGTGCTTCTCCCAAGATACCACAAATAACCCAGAACAGCAGAGAAATCAGCACAACTCTCCATCTGCTTTAGCTGAACTAAACGTTAGCAAATAGAACTCTTACTGGAAAACAGGCATTATTAAACAGACTCATAACTAGATTTTTTTTGTAATGCCTATTTATTGCCACTGGGATTGCCCTCTTCCATAGAGATACTGAACCGGTGCAGAGCAAAGTCTTTACTGGCTCAGCTGAACATAGTCATTATGCCAGTTTAACATTCACTCTGTGCCAGAGCAGCAGATCTGTACTGGCAACTTGCTAATTGCAATGTAATTTGAAGTTATTACATTCAAGAGCAAAGAACTGACAGCCACTAAAATGTAACTTACCTTCTATCTTATATGCTTTTTACATACTTATCAAGCTCAGTTTTCAAATGATGGGTCAATTCCAGTTTCATTTCCCCCCAGCAACACAAAGCTTCAGTAACAACCATTACACATAAAAGCTTAAATGCATGAAAAGAAGAAACCATCCCATCTTTTGGACAACAGATGCAGGCCAATATTTGTCTATCACACCTACTATTAACTGCTATTAACCTATCACACAAGCTTTGTCATGTTCCATATACTCTGACTATACAATGAACTGTTATGATGTGCCTGATGCATGAGGCAAAATTTCATTTTTTCAGCCCCACCCACTTACTAACAATATAAGGCTGCCCATTCAAATACTTGAAAGTATTACTGCTTTAACAAAGAAGTGATGCTTGCTTGCTTCCTCAGTTTGAAGCAGCAATTTAAAACTGAAAGACACACCACTATGGGCAAAGTAATGTACCAGAAACTGAGAATAAAACTTCTGCCTTTATCTGGATCCCTGCTCTGAGTGTCACACCCCAGCTGTCACATGGGAAACAGCTCCAGCTATTTTCTCACCTACTGCAGAATGAACCATGGGCAGAACAGTCACAGAGACGTTGTCAGAGCTCCGCTGACCTGCAGTGTCTGTCACAGTTAGCTGGAAAACATACCCGCCTTCCTGCATGTGAGACAGTTTCAGTGTTCCTGGCTGTGGCACCTGATTAAAGAAAGATAGCAAAAAAGAAAACTGGCACAAAGGATGCATCCACCGAAGAACAAAAAGAATCATAAATTTAACCCAATATTTTGGCTAAAAAATTTTGTAAGAAGTTTAATTTTAGAGGATAGTCAGTAAAATATGTTGCTTTCTATCTAGTTTGTCTTTAGACAATACACACATATTCACAGAAGTTACTTTTGCAATATTGTCCTTTATGACAAGGTGACTGATAGTATTGCTTTGTTAAGAAGACCACCCATCTCTTGTTTGTATGACATTTGATGTAGTCACTTGCAGCTTTTACAAATTGACAGACTGAATTTTTACATGACCCATGCCTTGCTCTGGGCTACAAATAAGGTAATCTACAGTGAGTGATCTAAACGTTGGCTTTCAGAAAGTCATATGAAACATAAACATATATAAAATACTTAAATTTTATTAGATCATTAAATAAAAGTAAAATATTTTAAACAAGTGCCAAACTGGTATAAGCAGTAACATGGCCATGTAGAAATAAATTTTTATAAAATGAGAAATTGCTATAAAATGAGTATCAATTGCTGAAAAGTTNGACAGGAACATTTATAAATATAATAATAGTTATAAATATAATAATAGTTATAGCTTTATAGTGAGATGGATCAATAAATTCATTTTTCTCATCTGATTAGTGAATTTCCTAAATGAAATTTCTTTACTTTTCTGTTTATCTAAAAGCACTAGTTATCTGATCTTGCTCACCTTAGAATTTTGTTCTCCATTTTATTACAGACGTAAATATGAATCATAGAATCACAGAATGGTTAAGACTTGGAAGGGATTTTAAAGATGATGTAGCTCCAACCCCCACCTTCCACTAGACCAAGNGGGCTACAAATAAGGTAATCTACAGTGAGTGATCTAAACGTTGGCTTTCAGAAAGTCATATGAAAGATAAACATATATAAAATACTTAAATTTTATTAGATCATTAAATAAAAGTAAAATATTTTAAACAAGTGCCAAACTGGTATAAGCAGTAACATGGCCATGTAGAAATAAATTTTTATAAAATGAGAAAGGTATTTGTATCAATTGCTGAAAAGTTTCTAACTTTGCAAAAATTACTACTCCCATGTAACTCCAGACTTCCAAGAATTCAGTAACACACACTTCAGTAACCACAAAGAAGCTCTGCAGGATTATTTTTCATGCTGTGCATTTTTATAAAAGAAACATACAAGGCTATATTTGTAAGCAAAGGAAAGGTCTACTAAAAGCCTCTGTGCCTATCTTAAATATTAAAACCAAAATTCAATATAGAATTTGGGTTTTGCTTACTTAAGCTTGGCTTCATGCCTAAAACAGGACAGGAACATTTATAAATATAATAATAGTTATAAATTTAATAATAGTTATAGCTTTATAGTGAGATGGATCAATAAATTCATTTTTCTCATCTGATTAGTGAATTTCCTAAATGAAATTTCTTTACTTTTCTGTTTATCTAAAAGCACTAGTTATCTGATCTTGCTCACCTTAGAATTTTGTTCTCCATTTTATTACAGACGTAAATATGAATCATAGAATCACAGAATGGTTAAGACTTGGAAGGGATTTTAAAGATGATGTAGCTCCAACCCCCACCTTCCACTAGACCAAGATGCTCAAAGTGTCACTTAACTTAATCTTGAACACCTCCAGAGACTCAGCATCCACAACGTCCCTGGGCAATCCATCCCAGAGTCTTATCCTCACAGTGAAGAATTTTGTCCTAGCAATTAATCTAAATCTCCCCTCTTTTGGTTTAAAATTGTTACCCCTCATGTTTTTTTCCACATTCCCTGATAAAAAGTCCCTCACCACCTTTCCTGTAGGCCCCCTTCAGGTACGGGTAGGCTGCTATAAAGTCTTCCCACAGCCTTCTCTTCTCCAGGCTGAACAACCCAACTCTCTCAAGCTGTCCTTATAGGAGGGGTGCTCCTTTGGACCCACTCCAGCACATCCATGAACTTCTTATGTTAGAGTCCCAAGAGCTGGATGCAGGTGGGGTCTCACAAGAGCAGAAAGGTAGAATCATCTCCCTCAACCTGCTGGCCACACTTCTTTTGAATCATTCCAGGATGCAATTGGCTTTCTGGGCCATGAGCACAAATTGCTGACCCATGTTGAGCTTCTCATCCACCAGCATCCCCACATCCCTCTCAGAGCTGCTCCATATCCATTCTCTGCCCACCCTTTACTTGTGTTATAAAAAATAGCTGCTGCTATTTTTTGACTGCTGGGAGAGCAAGTATGGTATCTGAAACTCATGAGCTGTGAAGTTTAACAGTTTTCGCAGTGTAGAACCAGAGAAGTACCACTGACTCTTGAATACGCAGCCACTCCTCTTCAGGAACTCTGTTTTTTCCTTTTTATATCCATTCCGTGCTAAACAATAGCTGAAAGCTCCCTGCTTTCTTGTAATTGCTCAACAAACTGAACTTCCAGATAACTATCATTTTAAAACTCCAAGAATTGTCCATAAGTGTCACAGAGCTGCACAGGTACAGCATATTTGAGAAGCAAATTACCTAAGAAGCAATCAGATACAATAGAAAAAATTCCACTGGCTTCCTCCTACAATATGATAAGGTCTCTTTATAGCAGTCTGTCCCACTCCTGTGCCTTCTATTTATTCTTCAGTACATAAGTGCAGAACAACAGCTGCCTTTTATCTTATATAAACACAGCCCCACTCTCCCTTGTAACTATGGATTCATATGTAGTTTTCTAAGAATAGATGACATGAAATCCAGTAACTTCAGGACAGCGACCAAAGCACTAAAGATAGCAACAGAAGATTCTACAAATAATCACAAGTATTAGCTGAGTTCCAAAATTTAAATTATTACATTCCTATGAGAGAAAACCCCATGCATTTGAACAAAAATAGAAAAGTATCTAACTTAACATAAGCCCTTGTCAAGACTGTTTTAATTTATCAAATATAAATCAGCAAGATTAGTGTTAATTTTGCAAGTTTAAACAAATACATGACTGATATCCACTTCATAGATTGACTCGAAGTAAAAGTATGAACTTTATTTTTCTTTAATTAATTTTTGATTTTTGTGTTTCCCTGGATAAATGACTACATCACAGATAAATTTACAGAAAACACTGCAAAGGGTCAGATTAATAAGTCTTGATAAGAAAAGGTTCCTTTGATCCAAATGACATCTAGCAAGTATTCTTAAAGCTTCATTCAGGTCTTTGCTATGCATTACGCTGTTTGCAGTCCTTATGAAAGCTTTTTCACTTTTAATTTTCAATCCAATACATAATAAATGTAGATAAATATACAGTGGTCTTTGTGACAGAGATTCAAATTGCAATACAGTTTTAGGTAATTCAGAACTGACTGACTGTACTCTTCCACAGATGTGGATCTTGCAGTAGAAGACAAAACTTGGGAAAGTACATAGCACCGTCTGAGATTTTTGCATACCCGTTTTCTACAAGGCATATGGCAATAAAAAATTACTTGTGCATCAATTTTGGTAACTTTTCATTAGAGAAATCCACCGTGTTCTTAGGATTCATGCAGCAGCATGTTTCTTAACTGTGACATGGTGATTTTCAATTACCTACACTGCTCCCCAGGAGAAAAAGGAATAAACAATTGCTCTGTTGAGTTTTTCCATGGATGACAATTTTAGGTGTCAGTGCATTTAGCCAGCACTTTATGTTAGGCTAAACTAATTTGCTTCATCATTACAGCTGTTGAGTAACTGTTGATACTGGTAGTTTGCCCAATTTTTCTTGTATGTCACTGAACTGAGCAGACACAAGCAGTAACACAAGGCACTGCTCATAGTGGAACTGACATACATGGCCTCTTGGGATGTGACTGTTCCTGATGCTCACCCTGTCCTGTTTAAACTCTTCTCATCTGTCAGCAGCATCCCAGCAACAGCAAGACCCACGGTCCACACTCTTGTCCCTTCGTATGTATCTCCTACTCTGCGTGGAGTCCTTGCTCAGCCCTGAATACCGTGGGCTATGAGCAGACTGTGAGTACACACAACACGTTTGAGACATTTTTCCCTTTCCTTTTCTGCCACATCTAGAAAATTCAGAAAGAAGGGTAGGATGGAGGATCCCTCTTTTGAGGGTTAATTTTAAGCAGAAAACAGACTACACAGATGCACAGACATTATACTGATGCAAGAAAACAGTATCTCAAGGTATCTGATACCTTGATATCACACATTTCTTAGCAGTTTCTCCAGAGGCATTGACAGAAGATGACTACTGGTGAAAACAGTATCTTTAGTAACTGAATTAATTCCCTGATGAATAACTGCCAATGTCTCTAACCAAGTGCAGTGAGAACATACAGTGGTCAAAGAGAGTAGAGCTGAAATACAGTATAGCAGTAGCACTACTTGTTTGCTATTGGCTTCTCATGCCATCCTGGGTACAGAAAATACTGGGTATTAGAAATCATCAGAGACAAGGTATAGTTCCCATCACAAAATGTGCCTGGATTAGACACTAGATAAAAATACATAGGCTCCCAGACCCACAAAAGGTTGGACCAGATGACTTTTTCAGATTCCTTCTGACCTGGGCTGCTCTACGATTCTATGGAATTGAGCCATACTTTTTTAATTGTACTTCTTTATTTAAGTGCTCAAGTTGTACATCTTTATTTCAGCACCTGGTAGCCATATCTGTTGGAATACATTTAATATTTTTACTTCTACATTTAAAACTGTGCTAAATTGAACACAACAATCTGTGAATGTCTGGCCATGTGCAAAGGTGAAGTGTGTACCTTCATTTCAACTGATGAGTCACCTTGCAGCAGTGTCCACTTGTACTGTACAATTCCATGGTCATCAGAACTTTCTCGGCCATCCAAAAGTACCCAGTCGACAGGTGACTGCAGCACAATATCCTGTCCCGCCTTGCACCGGGGAGGTTCATCATATTCTTCTTCTTCAATAAAATAAAGCACAGAATTGCAGTCATTTATCAGGGGAAGTTGAGTGACTATTTCTATAAAACATACTTTTTCTTGCTTGAGATATTGATTCACCAATGTGCAACTTCCTAAAAGATGGGACAGGTTCACTAGTGTAAGCTTTGTCAAGCAAATTAGCATCCACTTAAATTTTAGTTAACTATTCCATATTAAGTGATACCTTCAGAAAATAGCTTCTACGTGGAATAGAAAATTTCTCAGCACAGTTTTTCAATCCAAACTAAGGAAAGTGGATTTAAATATGAATTACATACATATTCAAATGGCAGTTACTGCACACTTTTTAGCACTCTCCATAATTAAATACTTAAAGTCTCTTTATATAATACATCATTACAGGAGAGAACATAATCTGGCACTCTGATGAAGCAGTGAACAACTTAATGGCTAAAGATAATCACAAAAGACCACTGATCTTAACTGGTCACTGACTTAAGCCACTCATAGCTTGACTTTCAAACTAGTTAGGATTTGTAGCATTTTGCTACATGCAAAGTACAATTCCTTTTGATTAGAATTGTGAGTTCCCTGCTCAAGCCTCATTCCTTCTCTGGGCATGAGATGCCTGGCCTCCACAAATTGGCAGAAAAATCAAGCTCAAAAAGCATAATTTAACTTCTGCAATATGAAATGGACATACCAGATCAACAATGTGAGTTGCTGGAGCTGGCTGCTATTTAGAATAAGGGCTACAACTTCCTGAGTAACACATTTATTTTAGGGGGCAGTAGAACAGGCTTAATTTATTCTGCTTCCTCTATCCTTTATACAGCTTCTCCTGCTGATAATGAAGCTGCCAGTGAGCTGTGTGAATGAAGGCTTTGTTATAAAATGTTGATTCAATGGTGATTCGTGAATGTCTTTGGTATCAGTTTACCTTGATGCTGAATCCTCCCATTGCTCACTACTAGTGAGTAGCAGAGAAAGAAAGACAGGCATTTCTGGTGAGATGCTCAAGTCCTTCTTTTTTCTACTTCAAATATTTAAAAATTTGCCTAATAGGCAAATCAAATTGCCTCTTCTTTCAGTACTGGCACAAGGGGGTTCATTATTAACACAACACAAATGCCTGGAAGAGCAAAGTAAATCCACTATCAAACCAGCACAGACCAGGTGGTAAAGTGAAAGACTGGGATTTACACTTAAGTGTTCAGTCCTAAAACTCATCCTACTGCTGATTGTTCTGGAAGTACACCGATACACTGACAAATCTGTAACAGATCTGACAAACATGTATCTGTCCTTAATTGTTCACAGAACTAAACAAGAAATTGGTGCTTGTTGACTGGACATCCTTAACAGAAACCACAACACCCTAGACATTCCTATATATTAATCCTCAGAAATATTTTGGAATTATGAGGACAACACATTTATGAATAAATGCTGGTTTGGGATTATCAAAAGAAAGTGGCAGAAAACGCAACACTCCAGTATTCTAAAAAAAATCCAAACAGATGAAATGTGAACCCCTCGTTAAAGAACACCTTGAAATGCAAAGCTCTCTCCTAGGTTACCAAAATTAACTCATGGGGTGACATAAGGGAAAAGAGGCCTTGATCATCCTGTGATTATGTGCTGTTCTCTGGGTTAATTTTTCAATGTAATTCAAGAAAGCAGCGGTAACATAAAATCAGACAGCATCAGTCTTAATTCTGTCTTGTCTGGTCTATGTCACGGATGACAGATGTTTAAATAAAAGTTCATTCCCCATTGTAGCTCCACTTCAGCTCCAGTGCAATTGCATTAAGAAGGCATAATCCCACCACCATTACTCACAACACACTTTTAAATAAACCATACAGGACACAAAGCAATTTGCAGATTAGGAACTTGCCTTGCAATCCTGGTGCTGGTAGTCATGAAAGCATGAAAGTCACAAGTCAAAATACTTCAGAATTCAGGGAAATGCAGATTTCTAATAAGCAGAGTATCATTTGAACAGTGGAAGTATTTGCAACATCATATAACTGCACTCTACATTAGGGCCATTCATTCAATAGAATTAAGGCAGTTTAAAAAGATGAAGGATATTTTAAGGTATTTTCAAAGAAAACTAATTCTCCACGAATTTGATACAAAATCTAGTCCTAAACCTTATATCTTGCAAATAGCACTATGAATCTAATAAAAAAAAAAGTCAACATAATACCTTAGGTTTTTCTAGCACCTTAAAATTGTCTTTACTGACCCAAGTTCTTCCCTGCAGCTCTCTGGTTTACCTGTCCACATGCTTTGCAAAAAACACTTAAGCATTGTAATTCCTGTAAAAATTGAGCTCCCATTCTCTCTTATCTCCAAGGGATTCCCACTGGCATGTTCACAGAACAGGCTGGACCAGAAGGAGGATAAAACCTGAGGTCTCCCTTGACAAGGGAATAGTAGTAGCAGGTGCTACTTGGACACACATCTTTCATTCACACTAAAGCTAGACTTTCTTCATGTTGCATGCAGTGGTTTATGAGAGATATTGCTGAAGAAGCTAAAGAGGACACTTAGGAAAGTAAAAAGAAGGTAATGAAATGAAGACAACACTAATTGAGATGGAACAAATTAAGAGGGGAAGATATCTGGATGCTAGGAAGCAGACTCCAAATTTAGAAATACAGACTTGCTTTCATCTACTGCTGTTTGCTCTTCATTATGTTTTCCTTAAACACACTTCTGGACTGAATAACCTGCTGCTTTTGATACGGCCCAGAGACTAGAGGCAGAGATCTGGCATCTCCATGCTGCTTCTGACCTAGCTTTGAGACACCCTTCTCTTCTTCCGGTCAAGGAAAATTCCAAATTCAGTAAGAAACCTGCTTAGATGGTAACATTTGGAAAGGAGGCAGGAGGGTACGTGCTTGCCCTCAGGTTGTGGTGTGGCTGGCACTCACTGTCTCCGGGGTGCCCAGCACACGCAGGTCCCAACAGCAACCAGACCTTGCAGCCAGGGCCCCTTCTGGTCCTCAAGGGGGTGCGGGGCCCATGAACGCGCTCATCCCACCCCGTGCCCGGCTCCCACTATCCCTGCAGGCAGGCCCTGCTCGCATTCCCGCCGAGCCCCAGCAGGCCCGGGCACGGCTGGGCCGCCTCTCTCGTCCCTGGGTGAGGAGGGGCGAGGGGGGCTGCGCGGAGCGGAGGTTGCTCTCCACCGCAGAGACGATGCCTCACGACCCAAGCGCCCGTTCGTGGCGCTCAGGCACACGCACGGAGGGTTCCTCCCTCATGCCACCGGTGAGCTCCCCTGGTGAAATGGTGGCCGCTGCTAGCGGTCCCTGCTGTCGGCCCTGCCCACCTCCGCTGCCGCCATTTCCCTCCCCCGCGGTGCCGCCCTCCCCGCGCGAAGCATTCTTGGGCCATCCTGAGGCCAGAGGAATCTCTTACCTGGCGGCGGGCCCAGTCCGGAGGGCCGGCGGCTGTAGGTGCCGTAGCCGCGGTGCGGGGCAAAGCGGCAGACGGGGCGGCCGCGGTGAGTGCAGTTGAAGAGGTAGCAACCCAGCGCCCCCCCCACCGGCCGGTCGGGCCCCTGCACCACGGCCAGCGTGCAGCGCGGCTCGGCGCAGCAAGCGTCCAGGCACTGGCGCCAGCCCGCCACGCCGGCGGGGGCCCGTAGGAAAGTGGCGCCGGCCGCAATGGAGTCCTTGGTGCGGATAATGGAGTCGGGCCTGGTGGAGAAGCTGCTGCTGCTACCGCACCGCTCCCGCCCGCCACCGACGGCCGACGGCAGCGGCGACCCTGGCTCTTCCTGTTGAAGCTGCCGGCGGAACTCCTCCAGCAGCGACTCGACGCCCGAGATCTCTGAGCGCAAGTCGGCCAGCGGCGCCGCGCACAGCCCGACCGGCAGCACAGCCCACCCGCCCAGCTCCGCCAGCAGCACCAGCACCAACGCCGCCATGGCCCCGAGCGGCGGCGGCGTGCAGTCGGGAGCGGCGCCGAGAGCTGTTCCTCCCGCCTGCACCCGCTCAGCACCCGCCGCCCTGAACAGCTCCGCCGGGCCGTGCCCCTACGTTCACGCCCACAGCGCCTGGACACGCCTTCCCCCCTCCTTCCTCGCGGCGTCTCTGCCGCTGCCCTGCGAGGTGCTCTTTTCCTCCCTTTGTGTATGTTCTCTAAATGCGCCCCGGTGCCTCGTGTGATGCGTCACGGAAGCTCCCACGCACGGCGTTTGCCGCTTGCGCCACAGTACATCTTTTATTTATAAGTTTTGGAGGGAGGCAGCATGTACAGGCGGTTGGGGTAAGAGGCCACTGAAACTGCTGGTACATGAGTGCTGTGAGCGTGAGGAAACAAAAAAACGCTCCAAAACTGGCTCTATCCGAGATGCCGCGTTTCTGCTCAGAAATTAAGAAAAAAAACCCCACCACCTGTCTTGCTGCCAATAGTAAAAACTTGTAAGGAGAAAAGCTGTGACCTCCAGTTTTGGCAAAACACCAAGGTTCCAACCATCCAAGATGATGGTGAAGAGCTGCTCACGCGTTTTTAAAGTAAAGTCTAAATAAACTTTAGAGAAATGCTCCACATTTAAAGGATCGCTAGTTTCACCTCAATATCAACTTCTGTTTGAATTTCCTTGAGAAATTGAGGGTGGTTCTGCCATAAAAATTGAGAACAGTGTGGCTTCCCTGAAAATCACCAAACCCCGGAACACCTGCCTTGTTATTTTATTATCAGATGGGTGGAACCTGGAAGAACTGGAGCAGCACATTGAGGACTATCTGCTAGCACTAGGAAAGATAAACTGACAGTATGTAAAGCTGGTGATGGGCTTTGTAGGCCATACAGTGCTGAGCTGTATGTATTTTTCTTTAGTAATGAGAGATCTAATGGTAATTCTGGGATTTCATATAGGTTTGTTTCATTCTAACAAATATAGACCCCTACATTTCCTGAGACTCCTACTGTTCTAGAGTTACTGGAAAGGACTTAATAGCTGCATCAAACAATGATCATTATAGCAGGATAATTTGAATATCTATCATATTTTTAGTGTTGTTTTGGGCCAAGTGCCTTCAATCCAAATTTCCTTTAGTGTTCTGCCATCATAGGCTATTAGATGTTGTCCAGTAAGTTTACATGCAGCTTGTGGTTTGGATTATGGTTATGAACTCCTCCTCCCCCAAATTATGAAACTGTAGTTCAGTGATTCTTTGAATCAGTTGGCCTGTCGTCATCAGTGAAGCACCTACAGTGCTCTGTATGTTCTCTAAATTTCTAGAAATTATGTTTTTGAGGATTTCCATATCCTATTTAAGTTAGTTGAAACTAAGTTAGAGCAGGATGCAGTTAGTTAGTTAGTTAGAGGAGGATGCACCAGGTGGATATTAAGATTATATGATCCTCACTTCCTTTGAAAATAAGGCTGAACTGTCATGGAAATTTTGGAGAGGTGAGCAATGTGTTTGTAACAGATATACTGACTGTGAAACACTGATTTGCCAGTGATGGCACAGGTTTGCCCCTGCTCTGCTGTTGTGCTTTGTCATACTACTTGTACCACTAGAATGTAGAAAATAAATAACCTTGTACCTTTATTGTGGTGGTTGAAGTTGGCAGAGGAAACAAATGTCACAAGTCATTCCACCTCCGTAGTCATAAGAGATCTGAGGATACTCTGTTTGAGCAGAATGGATCAGCACACAACCAGGAATGATTAACAGCAGCCATTTTACAGGTAGGGTATGGAAGGCTGCCCATGCTATCACTTTTGACCTATCCTCTTCTTCCAGAAAGGTATCAGCTGTCAGCTGGTGTGGCTGTCAGCTGTGGTTACAGCAATCTGCTCTGCTCTTCTAAGAGAAATGTTGATTTTCTATTGCTTTATAATGAAAAAGACCTGGTTGGAAAGTGTCCCCAAACAGAGCAGACTCTTCTTCAAGCACTTAGATATTTTAGAGATAAAGTAGGGATAAAGAAAGGTAACTGTGGTGCTGGTTTGCTTCAGTGGCTCTTATGCCTGTTTTCTGATTAGTAGATGTAAAAGCATTTTGCCAAGTTGGGGTAAGAGTGACATGTGCGTGGAAGGGCTGAGGCCACCTCAAGTTACACACTTTTTTTGTATTGATACTGGAGCAGAACTGGTTTTGATGTCTGGTTTTCTTGACTCAGAACACGTGTATCTCATGTTATTTTGACTTGTGAGAATGATGGCATTCATAGTTATTCTGAGTTTTTTTCAGAAGGTGGCAGCAGCTTATTACTTATATAAAATAGATTACTATTACTTTTTGTTTGAATGTAAGTAAATACTTATACATAATGTGACAATTCTTTACTGGCTCATTGTCATGAGTGCCTTAGATTTTCCTTATGTTGTGCAGTTGAAAATCTAAATTAGTATTTAGTTTATAATTATACTCAAAATATTTTATTTCTGAACATCATTGAAGTGAAATTTTAGAATCATTTGATTTTCAAGCAGGGGCCATTAGAGAATCATAAAGATACTTGTCAGGTTTTAGTTCTTTCTCCCGTTTCAAAGGACACCGTGTGTACCAGGGTTTATTGTCCAAAATGTGCACAGTTAAAGAGACATAACTTTCTTCTCCAAATGTGGAGATTAGGCAATATGTATATTCTTTACATCTAAACAATACCTGGCAGAGTAATTCAGGGAGTCAGAATTCATGAATATTTATACTTCCAACCGTCTGTTGATTAGTTTCCATCTCTATTCACATTCAAAATCCATAAATCACACAGGGTATTATAGTAAGATGTGAGTACATCTGCTTTTCTCTTCTTTTATATGTATCTTTTCCAATGTAAGGGGAAAACAGGGATAAAAAATACAGAATACAATGTAAAGAAATGGAGACAGTAGGAAGATAGCAGGAAGGAGAGGCAAAGTTACATCCAAGCTTCCCCATCTTCCCTTTTTCCTATGGACTCATGTTCTTGTTTCTGTTGGAATACTTTCTTAGAATTAGAAGTATGTCAAATATGTCTTCCCTTTCATTTGATGTCTTCCAGATGCTCAGCAAACAGTAAACAAATAATGCAATAATTCTGCAGATAATCTTATCTGCAGAAAAGATGTCATCAGCACAATGGTAGCACTGAACATATTTTCTCTGCTCCAGCTTCCTTGAGAGAATCTATAGAGAAAACACCCATGATAGATACAAATGGGTTTGGATGCTGGAGTGGACCATTGATTGACAGCTGAGTTTAAGCAATTTGCCCACAAATGAATTGAAGTGATAACCTTTTCTTTGCAGCTTGAAGGTTCAGGTTTCTCACTGTGAGAGTGAGAGCTGAGGCACTCAGAAGAAATTACAGAGCGTCAGGTGATAAATGGTAGCAGTGAGAGTGGAGGAACTGCAGATTTGTAACTCAGCTTTTGTGTTTGATTGGCTTTTAATGTTTGCCACTGCTCCCAAACAAAACTGTGCTAGTGTTACAAAAGCAGCAGGAGGAATATTTTTTCACAATCTTAAATGAAAAAGGTATATAATCATTAAAATGGTTTCTATCATATCAATTATATGCAATTCCCACAGTTTAAAAGGTACCACCAGTTACAGCTTGAGATGGTTTTAGTTCAAGTATGGTAAAGAGTTTTCTTTGCCTTCTTTAAGAAGCAAAAAATAGCCAAGTGCAATCTTAGCAGTGTGTGTATGCATAATTTTGCTTGTATTTCTGCTGCTGCATTAAATATCAGTGTACAGAATTTGAGAGCTCTACTAGTTGATAAAGTGGAATATTATGAACCAACCCCTCTCCTTTCTGTATGCATGACTGTAACCATGCCTAATACAAACCTGGTATTTTACTAAAACAGAGAAGGAGAAAGAAAAAAAAAGGAGTGAGATTTTGCTTTTTAGAGACCCTTTCCCATAAGCAGCAGTGGTAAGGATCAGGCTAAAAAAGAGACATCAGGTGATTGTTAACATTACGTTCATATGTGCTGTGATTGCTTCTCTGCCCAGATACTGCATAATTAACTGCATGACATTAGCCAGCCACCACGTGGTATGTCAGGAAAAAAAAACAGGAATCTTGTACTGAGATTAATCTTTTTTTTTAAAAATACCTCCTTATAAAGAACAAGGATGGCCAGGGACGAGAAGTGAGGAGCTATTTCTATAAAACGAATTTGTTAATTAAGTATACTAGCTAAGATATAGGAACTGCTAGTTTGAACTGATTGTTCCTCCAGAATCAAAATCACACAGACATAGAATCACAGAATGAAAGGAGTTGTAAGGGACCTCCGGATATCATCTAGTCCAACCACCCTGACAGAGCAGGATCTCTTGCAGCAGGTTGCACAGGAACATATCCAGGTGGGTTATGAATGTCTCCAGAGATGGAGAATCCACCACCTCTCTGGGCTTCCTGTTCTGGTGCTCTTCCACCCACATAGTAAACTAGTTCCTCCTTATATTCAGGTTTTTGCTCATTACCTCTTGTCTTATCACTGACCATCACTGAAAAAAGACTGGCCCCATCCTCCTCACACCCATCCTTTGAGTATTTATAAGCATTGATAAGATCCCCTCTCAGCCTTTTTTTTTTCAAGACTGAAAATTTCTAAGTCCTTCAGCCCTTCCTTTTAAGAGAAATGTTCTAGTCCCCTCATCATGCATGTATGTGAGTGGGGAAAAAGAGAAGTGGGGTAAAGCTCAGCAAAGAAATCCTAATAAAGCATAGTATAGTACTGGTCTTACCACATTTCTTATTTAGTTCTTGGAAAAACATGGAATCCACCAAATGTTCTTTCAACATCCTTCTGGTCAGTGCAGTGATACCAGCAGCTGCTTCATTGGGCAAGAAGGCTGTAAAGCTGCAATCTGAGAGCTGTAGAGCAGTTGTGATTTTATTTTAAAAATGAAGAAAGATTAAAGTATTTATGTGGGAAAGCTGATATGCTGTATAAACAGTAGATTTGTAACTAGAATTCGGCCAGTTCCATATAGATAAGTTACCACTGATTTGCAAATAGTAAAACCCTAATTGAACAGCCAGTGCCTGAGTTAAGTGAGAAGTAAAGAAAAATAATTTTGCTTGTAAGGATCACTATTAACAATGGAATGCCTGGATGGGTTGATACCATAAATTTTTTTACAGTCAGTATAATATAAACTTTGATGACACCAGCTCTGCCTGTAATTGTAATGGAGCAGAACAACTTGTGTTCTGAGGTATTAGCTAAGCAAAGATTTGTACATTCTGTGTCCACCAGTCAATGAAAAAATTTCCTGCTGCTCATTATAAATGTGGAAAATTATTTAATGCACCAGCTGACTATTGACAGCCTAAATCCTTTATTGCAATTTCAGCTGTGTGTTCTTCTGTGGTATGATAGGCTGGTAATAATTAATGAGTAAAAAGGTCATGAATAGCACATCAATGAAAGCTGATGGCAGCTTTGATGTTGATCTGTAATTTCAAGATTTTGTAACAGTTTACAAAATAATAGCAAGGCTCTGCAGATGCCACTGAAATAGTGAATCAGCTGACATGACCACTTCCACCACTCCTTTTTTCCAATTAGTACCTCATGTGATTTTTCATACAAAGGGCAAAAAGAAGCTACTTTGTTGGTTACAGTGAGCAGTTTTATACAGAATTCTTCATTTATACTATTCTGAATTTAGTATGCTGCTCTTAAGTGAGCAGTTGTGAACTTCTTGACACATCTTATTGCTTTTTGTTAGTTTCCAGACTCTTGAGAAAATGAAGGGCTTTGAGAATTTTTGCAAGGACAGCAGACCCTTCGCATCTTTACTGATTCTGCAGGAAAACAGAAATGTAATTATGATAATAATGTTTAACTTTCTGACAGATAACCCTCCAATGTTCTTCCCAGTGTTATCCCATGTGTATCTCACATGTTTCTTTCCTCTTAAACAGCAGAAATGAGCATAGAAAACATTATGAATAATTTTATCCCGTTGTGTTGCAGCTGATATATCTCCTACAGTGATTTTTCTGAAGTGATTTCTTTGATACAGCTTTGTCCCTTGATGCTAGATGAGCTGATGAGAATGCATTGGTTAGTTTGATACATCAGCTAGTGTGGGAAAAATACACAGTTCAGTTTAGTTCAGTCAGCAGCCTGAGTTGCTGCTTTCATATTCTTCCTGTGTCTTAAGTGTAAGCAGTCACTACTAGGTGATAAGACAATAAAATTCATGTTAAAGATTGCTTTAATTCTGAACGTTGATGTACGAAGGACTGAGCCAAAGACTGTTCTTAGGTCTTCACTTACTTTTTAATAATAAATGGGATAGCTTATGGCCTTGCCACATTGATTTGCTTTGCTATTATTTTGTCCAAGTAGTAGGACCTGATGTATTTTTCTGTTGCAGAGTAGAAAACAAACTCCATAGTAGCTGAAAGCACAGTATTTTTTCTTAGTTTGAAATTGTACAAACAAGATTTGTAGATCTTTACCTTGCACAGCAGATCACGTAGCTTGCTCTCTCAGCTTGGGGGAAAAGAATTCTGCTGGCTTTAGTAGGCTTTGAATCAAATTCATAATCTGCATCTCTTATTTACAAATTGTAAATGCTAATAAATATCTGCAGAAGAAGAGCTGTGATAGGAAAGTTAATTCATGTTAATAGAACACTTTGAGGTCATTGTACCAAAAAATTAAATGATGCAATTAAAAATATTCTTGTCTGGTTTTTCACCTGGTATAATCCAGTTCCTCTTCTGCTGGTTAAGCTAACTGTGTTTGCCTTAGATGACTATATTTGCATTTGTGTGGGAGTTTTTTTAAGCATCTGACTGCCCAATTCTGGCAGTTCCCTTTTATTTCTGGATGCTGCCATATCAGAACTGCTGTCACTGTTGCATTGTAGGACACACAGACAAATCTGTCCAGGTGGAATCAGTGGAGTGGTTTGGTTCCTGTTTTGCTAATGGTGGAGAAATGGGGTTTAGGTGTGTCATAACCAGCCTGTTAGTTGGAGCTTTTGTATGAATTTTATCCCAAGCATTTTCCCTCTCTCCTCATTAAAAAAGTCTGTCTGAACTTCAAAGCAGGAGGGCTGTTAAATTAACTTAGACAGATTAGAGTGGGATTTTCTTTAAAATGGTCTGCAAATCGCACATTTTGTAGTGAAGCTTGAGGCAAAATAACCTGAATGCAGATAATCCTCCAATGTTTTTCCCAGTGTTATCCCATGTATATCTTAGAGGATGCACAAGTTTCCTGTCCTAGGTTAGGTCCAATGGGTTACTCCAAATGACAAATGGCCCCCCTTCTCTCTCAAAAAAAGAAGAAGGAATAAAGAGATTTATGAGTTTAGAAAAATACTGAGCTACTATAATAGATAATGAAATAATAAATAAAAGGAAAACGAAAGCAATAAAAAGGTATACAATGTATCCAAAACCCTATCAGTCTCCCAGGATGATAATCAGGTCCCCAGCAGACATAGAGAAGGTCCCAGACTGGGTCAGCGATGGTCAGGAGTTGGATTCCAATCTGGACTCAGGATAAAAACAGATGAAAAGAAGGGGTCTTTCCTTGATGTCGGCCATTGAAGAAAGAGCTGATCCTAGAATCATAGAATCATAGAATAGTTTGGGTTGGAAGGGACCTTAAAGATCATCGAGTTCCAACCCCCCTGCCATAGGNGTATTGATAAGTTACTATAAGGTCCCCCCTGAGCCTTCTCTTCTCCAGGCTGAACAACCCCAACTCCTTCATCCTGTCTTCATAGGGCAGTTGCTCCAGCCCTTTGACCATCTTCGTGGCCCTCCTCTGGACCCGCTTCAATAGCTCAATGTCTTTCAATGTCCTCTCATCCCTCAGATTTTGTACTGATCCTGGGGCAAATGTTGGTCAGTTTTGGCCTGGAAGCACCATTTTCTTGGTGCTTCTGCACTTTTTATCAGAGCCAATCTAGGAACCTGCAGAGGAAACTCCTTTATTTGAGACTCTCAGATGGAAAAGCTCGATTCTTACAGGAGATGAAGATTCCAGCAGGTTCATGGTTTGAGCAAACCACTTTGTCCCTTTTTGTGTTTCTTTTAGACAGTGAAGAAAATACTTTAACTTGAGCAGCACTGACTTTTTGTGGATATTTTTGATCAAGACACTATATTCCTACTTAACAAGAAAAGACACTGACACCCACCCTTTAGTTATTTTTAGGCATTGATAAGATCCCCTCTCAGTCTTCTCCAGGCTAAACAGATCCAGGTTTCTCAGTCTTTCCTCATAAGAGAGATGCTCCATTCCCTTGGTCATTTTAAAAGCACTCTGCTACAGTAGTTCTTTGTCTTTCATGAATTAGGCAGTGCAGAACCAGAAACAGTACTCCATATTTGGCCTCCCCGGGGCAGAGTAGAAAGAGAGGATGACCTGCCTCAACTGCTGACCACACTCTTGAGGCTGAGATGGGCATGTATATAGAATAGGGAGCAGATGAGTCATGAAGCCATTTTGTATGTAGGGATGAATCTTCTAACTCCCACAAGATATAAATTTTGTTTAATATTACAGATTGGGCAGTATCCTGCATGAGTCTGAGGCTGACCTCAGCACCCTGTTTTATTTAAATAGATGGCCATGATTGTGTGGTATCAGGTATCACTGTCCCGCCAGGCATGTGTGTCCATACAGGGGAGATGCCTTGAGAGTCCAGAGGGGAGTTTAGGCTTCGTGCTCCAATGTGGCCAGCAACAAGATGGTTCCTGCATGAGGAGGTGGTGAGGGATCTTGATGTTTCTAGGGGTGCATGTGGGAGCTGCCAGGGGCTGTGCAGCCTCCTAGTATCCCAGAGCACCCTTGCAGTAGGGATGAGCAGGGCTGCCATGGGGCAGGGGAGAGGTGAGCTTGTTGAAGCTGCTTAGCAACTATTCCAGGATACTTCTGTGTTTTTAACAAATCTAATTGCTCTCAGCACAGGCAACTGCACATTTGCATGCTGGTCCTCAGCAAGATGCACCACCATTTGTACATTTTTCTAGAATTATCTAAAGATAATGGTCTTAAAAATTCCACTTGGATTTTTGAAGAGGGCACGGACTTCCTGGTGACCTATAGTAAGGAAACAGCCCAATTATGCCACTTTAACCACAGATTTTTCATAACTGCAAAACACTCAAGTGTAGAACTCAGTGAACTCAGTGATGACGAGGCACTAGACATGTGCTAGTGCCAGAACAAAGGAGGAAAAGCCTGTATAAGAATTACAGACAAAAACTGGAGGAGATCAACGTCACCTCTTTAACTGCATCTCCTACCATCATAAACTGGGCAGATCCTGCTGTACAAACCACCTCAGGTACTTTAGGTCTGACTCTGAGGGTGCTTCCCTAGCACAGACAGTCCTGTCTCTGTCATCCTTGATGCTAGGCAAAAACACATGGGGCCTTTCGCATGGACAGGCACATTGTGGCTTTCCTTACATGCAGTGTAAGGGTAGTCAGATGGGGTAGTCACCAAAGCCTGTTTTACCAAAAAAAGATAAGGAGACAATGACCAAAAGATCCAGCATCTTTCAGTAGTGGTTCACAAAAGAAAAGGCAAAATTAAACTGGGATTCCTGATGTAGATGAGTAGTAGTTTGTATCTGCTTGGTAGAGGATGCAAGGTGAAGGATGAAGTCAGAGACTCCTCTGTTTTCTCCCCCTGGTTTGTCTAAGTGAGGAGTTTGTCTCAGCATATCAAGTGGCTGAGTCATGAATCAGAAGACTTTAGCAGCACATTACAGCAATAAAAAATAAAATTAAGCACTTCAAGACTGTTGCCATCTCTGAAGCAGGGACTTTCCAGAATGGAGTCTTTTTTACTTAAGCTGAACAATTAAATATTCATAATTTTCTGCTAAATTTAGATTTCTTGAAGTAAACAATGATGCATGAGGGCAGAACTGGACAACTGCATTTTTAGGTATTAATAATTCATAGCCACATTTGAAAACTACTGAGGGATATGTAAAATGCATCATAGAGGTTTTTATTATATCCACCCACTGCCTATCCACCCATACAGAAATCTGGATAATGTTTCGACTTGGAAACAATACAGCATCATAATTTCTTAGGCTCATTTAACTATACAGATATACAGGATACATTTACAAGAATGCAGTGGTTTGTGTGCAACCAGATGAGTCATTCTTTTTTTCCCTGCAACTAAATCAGTCACTTATTACTTTAAGTTGACGTTGACAAACATTCATGCTTAGCATAACAGAAACTGTGTTTTTCAGATTACACAAAAATAAAGAAAACTGCATTCTGCAATGTGGAAAACATGATTCTAGGATAAAGGCATGTTACCGATCTCTCCATTTTCATATTACATTAAAAAACTGAATACTTTTGTTTATCATATTGTCATTATTTATCTTGGTATCACTTTAAGGCATGTAAAAAGTTTCTTCCTTTGGTATCCACCACCTCTGACATTGAAGAGTCACAGCAAAAAGAACTACATGGGATGTATGGAAAGAGTGAGGAAAGACAGTGGATGTATCTGTTAGAGATATGTTTTTACTGCAGTCTAGTCTTGTGGTTTTATTTAAGAGTTGATGTCTTACTTAGGTTTCATCAACTTGATTTAATTCAAGTGAAAGCAGTTTCATGGTTTTTGACTTGTCCATGGTCCCAAGCAATACCTGTAGAAATGTAAGTATCACTTCTACCTTGTTGATCTTGAGACCTCTTCACGCCAGCTGCCACCTCTAAGGAGGTAAGTACATAAGATTGATTTCACCTTCTGGAGACCAGCGCAAATACTGCTGCACCGTATAAGAGATTGAACAAGAGAGTTAATATTGTAAGGAGACAACCTCAGCCTGGAGAGAGGAGATGTATTTCCACCAAGTAAATTCCAGAAAGGGGCCAAATTAGGCTAAGATCTAAGAATTACCTCAAGTGAAAGAGGTAAACAGCATAGTCCTTTCAATTAAATAATTTCAGGTTTATCCTGAAGAAAGAGTGATATCACAATATTTTCCAGTTTAGTCTTCATTTCTTCCCTAATGTTTGATTTGCCTTTTTAAATGCTATTGAGCATTGAGCAGATATTTTCATACAGTAACCTCAAGACTGCTTTCCACAGTGATAGCAGCTATGTGGAGCCTGTCATTGCATATGTGTTACTTTACATTTATCAATATTGAATTCAGCTGCTTTTTTATTTACAAGTCATTCTGTACTATGACATCCCTTTGCAACTTTTAGCAGTCAGCTTTAAATTTACTTCTTTCAAAGTTTGCCAGCAAACTTTGTTACTTCAACTTGCCTCACTTTCTAGGTCACTTAGGACTAAATCAATCAGTATATTCCTGTGAAAATCCACTGGTGATCTTCCTCCACTGCCTTTTATCCTTTGTGTATCCTTCTTTAATAATTTGTTTGTCTGTGAGAGTACCCTCATTTTACCCCATTGCAACTTAGCTTCTTTAGCATCAGATTTGTTTGGTCCCACTGAAAACGCAGCTTACTGACTTTGAGAGGATCTTGAACATTACTTGCATCTGACAGAAACTGAGTGAGATGTTTTGGAGATACGACTACATGGACTTTTTTTCATAATTCAAAAAAAGGCCACCACTCCCAATGATTATGAAAGGATGCTTGAGGCAAACGGCTTCTACATGAGCATGTCCCAAGCATGCCCATATTCAAACTGAAGATGCCCTGAGATATTTGCTGTAGCAAAGTGTGTACCTGTTGGCAAAGATCTAGGTTTGCTCTAGGTTTGATTTGGAATTCATTAGGACCTACTGGAGCTTCCTGGCCCTAAAGAAATATAATTAGTTTGCTTTGGGAGTGGATTTGTTGATCTGAGTTGATGTCAAGTGGGAGGGAGACTGGTCTGCAGAGACGAGGTCACTGAAATGTGCAGTTGAGAGTCAACAGTGGCAGCCATTGTCAGATTTGTAAACCTGGAAGGAAAATCATAATGGTGGCCTTGGGAAGAAAGAGCACCGGAGGCAATTACCAAGTGAAACATTTTACATGGAATGCCAGAGCAGTGGTGATTTCATGCTAGGGGCAGTCAAACTAATGGCAACAGAACATATTTAAATACATTGAATTGTGAAACTAAAGGGTAAATGTGTAACATAGGACTCATTGCTACAAGATATTGCTGAAACGACAATTTCATCAGAGCTCAGATTTAGTGTGGGAGAAATCAGCTTTTCTGGTTACAGATCTGTTTTTTCAGCTCTGTTACTGATGATGTAAACCAGGGTTATCTAGGGATGATTTCTGTTTCTGTCTTCTGTGTCTCCCTGCCTAGTCCTAATATTCTTTTTGTTGTACCTGCTCATCCACTAACGTCTATATCCCTTTCTGGCTGCTTTCTTTCCTTTTCTTGAGAAAAAAGGTTCTATGAAGTTTTCATTTTCTACTTGAAAAATCATGGAGTGTTTTGAGCATTCAATTCTTTGAGATGCTGACCAGGCTTCATTTCCTAATTCTCTGGGTTCATCAAAGTTGGCCTTTTTATGGGGAAGAACCTTAGTTCTACCTCTCTTTTATCTAACTTAAAAGTAGGTCACTCTACTGAAAATACTGATGCATTTAAAATATGTGTCAAACCAGGGCTTGAGTCGGGGGGGTTACCAATGAGTAAGGCAGGTGAAGGAAAACCCATTATCTGTAAATGAGCAGGCATCTGGCAAGGAGCTGCGGTAACCTGTAGTAGAAAGCTTTGAATAAAACTCAGTGGCTGAAAGGTGGGTTGTAAAGCAGAGACATGCTAGTGCTTGGGCAGAGGGATATAGCGCAGGCATGAAATTGCTTCCTGAGGTATGGCAACTTAGGTATGGTAACTGAGTAGACAAGGAGGCACAGAGCTGGTGCCTCAAGGGGCAGCTCTGAGAGACAGAGCAGTGACTACCTCTTCTGAGCCCAGAAAATAGGAAATTTTTTTGATTCAGAGAGTCTGTGGATGACATAAGAGGTAGTCAGAGGAAAGCTGTAAACTCAGGAGAGGAAAGTCAAGGGAAATTCTGCTGCTGGCAGGCATGACACAGCACACATTATCACTGCAGCACTCACCTCCCCAGGATCTGGTCCGGGTGAAGAGCTGGTGAGGTCACTCAGCCCAGAGAGGAGGTCAAAGGAGAGACCTTATCACTCTCTACAACTGCCTGAAGGGAAGTTGTAGAGAGCTGGGGGTCTGTCTTTCCTCCCAAGTAACAGGTGCACAACAAGAGGAAATGCACTCAAGTTGCACCGGAGGAGGTTTAGAATGGATATTACAAAAAACTTCTTCACTGAAAGGATACTAAAACATCAGAATAGACTGCTCAGGATAGTGTTAGAATCACCATCCCTGGAGGTATCTAAGAGACTGGCAGATGTGATGCTTAGAGACATGGTTGGGGGAGGGTGGGCAGTGTTAGGTTAATGGTTGGATGTGATGATCTTAGTTGTCTTCCATTATATGCAATTGCATGACACATGATTCTGTGTTTCTTGGAGAGGTAGCTGCCTCTGATGCTCAGTTGTGACCCACAAAGATCAAGTATGGTGAGCAGAAAATTATCAACATGCTCAGATGAGAGAATACTCTCTGAGAACAGCAATTTGATACCAAAAGAATTATGCCACGGTTCCAGGGACACCACCAGCCCTGACTGTCCATGCCCCACAGTGCCCCATGGCCCAGCCCCTAGGAGTGTCAGTCCTTGACCCAGTGGAGTCACAGCAAGGCTAATCTCCAGCTCTCCACAGCCCTGACAGGCTGTGGGCCACACAGTACTGTATCATGTGTGTGCCCACATCATGTCCTGGTTCTCAGGGAGGTGCCTGGGGCTAGGACTGCCCTGATGTGCCTGGCTGTTGGCTGGGATGGGATGGGCCTTGACTGCCAGGTTCTCCCCTGAGGATCTCACACAGGGAGCTCCTGGCCAGTTTGCTGGAGCAGAATTCACTTCAATTAAGTAACTCTCAGCCAGGGTCAGGAGACTCATTTTGTAGCACTGGAGCATTGCAACCATTACAGTGCTGATTTCTTACCTGTACCATACTACTCAAGTAGGAGACAGAAAAAGTTTTGTGCCAGACAAAAAGCCCTTTGGTTGATTCCCGCAAATTGATTCTCAGTGGGTGGAAACAGGTAGCAGTACATAAAATAATCTCTTGTATTGAACAAATGTAGATGAAGAATGTAAAGGGTTTCTGGCAAATGTGGATCTGGTAGCTGTGATAGAAATGGTGGGACAGCAGAGTGGAGCAGAACTCAATCCATGCAGGTGTGCCATCTCTGACAGGAGCCCAGCATCAGCAAATTCATCTGTAGAAAGCAAATAGAATAGCTTTCTGTCTGTACTACAATTGGTGTGGGAGCTAATGAAACCAAAGGGGAAATCACACAATTCACGCACAATATGGATCTGCCTGACAGATTGCAGGCAGATGTAAGCTTGCTTTGCCTTTGCTTTGCATTGACTGAAGCTCAGCTAATATATACTGTTTCTCCATGAAACTTATTGCATCAAGCTCAGCATTCTGCTGATAATGGCTTCCGCATCTGAACTGGCTCCCTTCCTTCCAGCTTGAAGCAAGCTTGCATCTGTCTTCAAAACATGATGTAGATGTAACCTTCTAACAGGCCAGCACTTTTCAGCCTGCTTAGTGTGGAGCTGGGACATACTCAAAGCAGGAGGGAAAGGATCAGATGTTGTCTCAAAGTCTTTGAAGAAAAAAGGATTTGAAGATATGTAGTAGTACACAGGCAAGCTGGAAGAGGTTACAGTGAGTGAGAGCAAATGGCAACTTGACTGACAAGAGAGATGCTGAGCATTCAGGTGGGCCCCTGGAAGCAGAAAATTGAACAGTGTATATTCCACATAGCCTTGTTACTATGGCTATTCCCCAACCAGTTTTGTACACATTTGTGTGGCTATCCCTCTTTATTTCTATATGTTCCCTACTTGTAATACAAAGAAACCAAGCAATTTGATGCTGATACAG
Source organism: Turnix velox (assembly GCA_013400935.1). NCBI lineage: Eukaryota > Metazoa > Chordata > Aves > Charadriiformes > Turnicidae > Turnix > Turnix velox. Next base: position 221,940 of record VZTY01017277.1, read on the forward strand.
ATGCTTTGAGATCTTTCATTTGGAAACAAGATGTCATTTTGTCATTAAAATGGAGATATTGACTGCTGCTTAAATTATACTGATTGTAAGTCAGTGCATAGCCAAGACCAGTGAGATAGCTAAAGAATATCAGGAAGAATACATCAACTTAATTCTGTGCAGAAGAAAATTTAGCTCTTTTATTTACAGTATTATGCACCCACAGTTAACACTGAAATGATTTTTGCTTAAAATTTTTTACTTCAAGTAGGAGCTCTTTGTTTTAGACTATTTTTCTCCTCTTCTCTTTTTTTTTTTGTTTTTTTGTTTTTAAACTGCAATAGAGACCACGATGCTAATGTTCTTTAATGGTCTAAGTGCCCCATTCCACTATAAGCCTTACTTGTTTTATGTTCAGAATAACTACTTATGCAGCATATCATAAAGATAGAGATATTTCATGTTAGTCTTGTCTTGGTATGTAAATATGCATTTCTTGTACAGCAGAAATTATTTGCTAAGTTTAAACAGATTTTATTCCATGTCAAAATGAGCATGTCTGCCACTCCCAGCTGATTTTGCAGAGAAAAAGAAGTAATAACTGAAAACATTTATAATCTTAACAATTGATTGACATGAAAACAGCAATTCTTTCTATAATAAAAGCAGGCACGTATACCACCCAACTGCTGGTGGTAATACTAAATTACTAACTTGAATTTGTAGAGTAACTAAGCTTTAACAACAATTTAACAATCTTTTTATTTTTATAACAGAAAATATGAAGTTGCAAATGTAGCAACTTGAATGAAAAAATGAAGCCATGTATTTACTTTGCCCTTTACAGTTTAAAATGAATACTTTTTGTGCCTCATAAAGCTTATACTCCAGGGCCTTCATTCAATGACCAAAATGCTCCTGCCCTGTGTAGGTTTCCATCGTGGCAAAACTGGCTTCTGCTTTTTGCTTTTATGAGATTTCTAATATAGACATTCTGAATGTTTTCACCTCCAAGTGTCACTTTTAACCTAATGTATTGCTTAAATGAAAGGAATTAAAGACTGCAGTGTATCAGATTCTGTGAAATTAGCGCAGGTGGTTTGGAGCCAAGGAGAGCATTCAGGCAATATAACTCTTGAGTGCTCTGCCAAATTGCTTATTACATTACATTTTTTTCTTATTCCTATTTTAATGAAACTTTTGAAGATGAAGATCTAACTTGAGATATCTTCTCTGAAAAATCAAAAGGACTTCTGAGACTCTGATGTTTTCTGCATGTGATTTATAAAGCAAAAAATTGCTTCTCATTTTTGTTTCAATTTCCTCAAGCCTCTGTTGTGGTGTCTCAAGAATAGCAGTGTGAACTTCTGGTTTCAAGATTTCAAAACCACATCATAATCAGTACTGTTTACTCACCAGATGAACCAGTCACTTCCTATCTGAGTAGTGGAATTCCTGTACTGTTTTTCCACTTAAGAGGAAGAGTGAGAGAGCTATAGTTCTGATGCACGTGACTTTCATCAACCAGTAAATGGAAAGGTAGCCCCACATGTCACAGCAAGGCAACTATTTTGCAGGGCAGAAGATGTGCTCCTGTTTCTCCCTAGGAAGCTGCCATCTACAGACAGTTGTCCTTCTGGGTGGCAAGAAGTGGATGTTCTAGAGAAAGTGGTTTAAACTTTTAATAAACTTATGTCAAGACCACTGTAAAAGCAGTTATTCAGTTAATTTAGCTCTCCTTCCTCCCCAGTGGATACTCCAGTGCTTAGCTACTGTTAACCATTAGAAATATTTTCCTAAAGGTCATCTTAAAACTCTCATGATGTAGCATAAATCTATTACATTTCCTTCCTGTCTTCAGTCACAAGGAAATTAATTAATTTGGGTGATTCTTCAGTAACATTTTAAATATTGAAATGGAGGCTTCTCATAGCCTCCATTTTCTGGACTAGCCTATCCAATTTTCCCATTTTTCACATAGCTCTTCCTTTGACTCACTCCATGTGATCGCCATCTATCCTAAAGCACTTTTCTTCTTAGCCAAGGGGATGAAATTTGAGGAATTCAAGTGACCAGGGATGCAGAGAAAGTGATAACGGTGTTCAGAAAGGGAAATCCAGCAGTAAAAAGCACAATGTGGTAATTTAGCTTTTCTTGATTTCTTCAATGCAAAGCTATTTTTGGAACAGGGAAACATAGTCTAGAGGGACAGACTCTGATGCAGCAATACTTTGCCCAAAAGGAATCCACTACTTGCTTTCCCCTGTTCACTTCTCTTGTGCTTTCCTGGCATTTCACAAATTAGTTTACTGCCATGAGAAGTGAGTCATCTCAGCAGCACCACAGTAAATGCAACAGAACAGGGTGAGGGTGAGGGTTTGAGTTTTGGAGCCCTACCAGCTCACTCTGGGTAGCAATAGGCAGACAGCTTTTTTCCTGACACAGCCCAGTCGCCATTGCTTTGGGGCAGTGGTATTTAGGATGGCTATCTTTAAAGAGATTAATACCTCAGTGTATTTAAATGTCTCAGAGATCAGGAGCCCTTTCTGATTTTACTCCAGCTGCCTGTCCTCCCTTCATTCACACTCAAGTTAGTCTTTTTCTTTCCTCAGAATGGATGCTTTAATTGCCTTTGTGTTGCATCTCATTGTAGTTACAATACATGTAATTAGATGACCTCAGGCAGACTGAGTCATACAATAAATTGCATTGTTATTGGCTTATGATCTGCTGACCTACTGCTTCTCTTGCATTTAATCCAAAAACTAACCAAGGCTCTAAGTGGTTTTGTATTTCAAGGGTATGCCAGAGAAGTTCATATAGACTTCTCCTACTGCCCTATAATCTTTGCCTTTGTTGCACATATCAAGTAGGCATATAGTAGAGCAGCCATTACATACAGAGTTCAATATATATGGCCAAAGAAAGTGTGTTTAGAAAGTATGGTTAATCGTGGAGGGATAAACACCATCTTGTTTCCTGAAGATACTAAGGCTGACAGACTGTTTGTTGCATGATCATTAGCTAAAGTGATCATTAGCTAAGTGAGCAATGCTTGAGGCAACATAATAATAAGATGGTGGCAGATGCAGGAGGAGCAGCACAAGACAGCAGCACCAGTTAGCAATGCTTTTGCTTATTAGCAGAACTTCCATATTCCAGCCAGAATCTTTATGCTGGGGAGGGGGGGCTGGTTTCTTAAATTTTCTTCCTGAATTCTTCCCATCTTTATGTCTTACTCCTTTATTGACACAAATTTTTCAAAGCAATACCTTGATCAAGTATATGTGTAAGGGAAATTTTTGTGTCCTAGGAGAAGCTGTTCGTTTTATACCAAAGCGCAGCATACAGTTTCCTAATTAATGCTGCATTTTGAAAATAATTTATGCATACTTATTATTAGAACTCTAAAATTATTATGTATAAATGTGTATCCTATCCTTGGGACTGGAACACAAAATTAAAACAGAAATCTGCTCATAAATATAAATTACCTTGCTTTTTATCAACTTTCTCCTTGATAACCTGAAAAAGAGAGGAAGATAATAAGCATTTAAATGCATAATCTCCATGATCTCTATTTCTTACATTGACTGTGGGAGCCGTAACAGATTCTATAATTTTGGTCAAAGTTAATGAAATGTGAAACACTCTATGGACAGTTGTGTTTAAACCCTGAGGGACCCATCCACAAAGAACCACAAAGTCATATTTCATAATGACATATCTGCATTATGGTTCAGTTTAATTCTATTTTTACTTCAGTTCCCCCTGAAATCAGGCGGTTTTCATGTTATTTTAAATTTCTTCACATATTGTCTGGTTTCTCACTGGCATCTCAATAGTTCAGCAATATTGTTGTGACCACCTCACTGTTGTGCTTTTCTGCGAAGGTCTTCAAACCACCCTTCAGTATATGGTTAAAATAGGACTACAGAGTCCAGAAAGCTATTCCAGGAGGTGCATTTAAATCAGTCTTTCCATTCAACACAATAATTAGCTGAAGCATTAGGAGTTACCTAATTTTTTTCTACTTGGTAGGGCCCATAGATGTTGAGGAATTCACTCCACTTTTGTCTTTTAGTAACATGTCAGAACTTCTCTTTATTCTGTTATTACCCAGAGTGCCTGCAGCATGTTCTGAAAGAGCTTGATTACATGAAAAAAACCCAAAGTGCTGGAGTAATCTTATTTTAAAGTGTTTGGCAAGAATTTTTAAATAATGGATGTTCCTTAATTCTGAGAGCATCATCGACAAGCACTTGTGATTTATCTCAAGACAGAAATTTTTAAACCACTTTTTTAAAAGTTTCTGGGAACTAGAAGCTATTTAAACTTACTAGTTGGGAAGTCAGATGGCACCCAGTCTCCACCTACCCCAATCTCAGTACAGCTTGGCAATGGTTGAATTCAGAACTGTGCTTGCAGGAAGTCTTTGGGATGTCGGCAGATGTTTCCATACTTCTAACAATGGGGATGGATCCAGGTGGACATCTGCCTGCTCTCCTCAACGCAAAATGTGATAGCGTGTCGATAGCAAGAATAACTGTTAATGCTAATGCAAAGCTGATTAATCATGAATACTTGCATGGGCAGCTTTGTAAGAAATGACATTGTAAACACTGCTGCCAATCTACATTTCAATTGACCACATGTTTCTGCAAGGCCAGTTTGAGATTATATGAACATACTAAAAATGAATTCACCCTGAAATTTTAGCAGTTCTTTGTGAAAGACCTGGATTCTTTTAAAGCTCTCTAGAGCTTTATCACTGCCATGATTTTTTTCCCCTGATTCTAATATTTGCCTTCTAATAATAGAAACACGAAATTTTCTGACAGATCTCCCAGTGAGCTTGGATGGGCTGGAGCTGCTATTTTGAGCACTCTTGTGAGAACAGTGATTGGTAGTGTATGCACTTGATTCAGAAAGAACTGGTGCTGGATCCCTGCTTCATGCTTGAGCCTAAGGAAGCTCTAAATGGGAACTCCACATGATGAATGGATGAAAACATTGCAAACTGTTTATAAAAGCAAATTACTAGTAACTTTAGTCACAGGGAGCTGAAGATTACCCAGAAGTGTCCAGAGCCTCAGTTAATGAAAATTTGATCAATTCAAAAGGGTTGTAATGATGTTACACTTACTCAGAATTTTATCTGACATCTGAATGTGAATTTATTTTAATCACAGTTTAATCACAACTGCTGTCAGTTGAATAACTTAGTTATATCTCATTGTCCTGCAACAAAGACAAATCTGTTTTCTACCTCCATATGACCAGCTTGAACAAACTGGGAAAGTAGTAGAACAGGCAGTTGAAGTGGCAGCCTAAACATGTCAGGATATTAATGTTTAGACAACCTAAACCTATAGTAGGTGAGAGACCTCTGAAAAAGGCAATTTAAAACAATTTATTAAGTCCACTACACCTTGAAGTTGAAATCAATTATGATGGTGATCATCCCAATTGGTTTCCTAAAATGGCGTGGGAAAGGAGGAGGTTTTAAAAGAAGCTAACACTTGTAAGTTATTGAGCTGTTGAGATCTGAAGCATGCTGAGCTGAATCAGTATTTCTTTTCAGCTGAGGCTGGATTTAGCTGGAGATTATCTCCTGTCATGGAAAGAAGCTAAACATGATTCAAAGAGACATTCTTTATAATAACTGAAATAATTTTGTTCTTACTTAATTTTATTTTGTTGGGATCAAACTAAGCCAATCCTAGTCCATTATGAAGGTGTATGCATGACAAGTCTGAGGATATGGAAGGAGGAACCAGCTTTGGACAGAGAAAGCTTCTCTTCCCGGTGGGGATGGAAAGAATGAAGTAGCACAGCAGATTTTATCTGTGCGTGATTCTGATTTTTACAATAATAAAATTTCAGGGTGTGGAGTTAACCTTCAAAAGCCTGTGCAGCTACCTACATATGTCATGTAAAGTGTTCCCTGGCAAATCTTCCTCTTCATCCTCTCCTATCCCCTAATCTCCCAAGTTCTATTGTAAATGGAGAATATCAGGCCCCCTTCACACCCTCAGGCTTTTCTCTGGCCCTTGAATAGCATCTCCTTCAGCTTCTTTCTTCTACTTCTGTCCTCCAATGTTCCTGTCTAACTGCTAGTTCTTCCCAAATCCAGTAGCTATATACCACTTACTCTTCAGTGGTTTCTTGATGTAAAGGAGGGAAGGAGTGCTTTTTAGCATACAGGCTTCATGGGAAACCAGAGTGATCAGGAATGAGTTTTAAATGAGCAACATGCAGACCAATACAGGGCTTATTTTTTTTGTTTGATTTTTTTTTGCTTGAATATGGTATGTTTTACACCCTGGGATACCTCACATGAATTAAGTCTCCTGAAGCAGAAAAACAAACAAAAAAAAAAATCCATGGACAATACCCACCAGGTATTAGGCTTTAGTACAGAATAAACTAGTATAGCCAAAAAGGGTATTTGGAGAGAAGAGGAAGAGGCAGAGTTCAGTGGTTTAGCTCACCTGTGGTAAAACTACCATGCTCGGTCTCTCCTGCAAATTTATCATACACCCCCAACATAAGCCAGCAGTGTGCACTTGCAGCCAAGAAGGCCAATCAAATCCTGGGTTGCATCAAGAGGAGTGTGACCAGCAGGTCAAGAGTGGTGATTTTGCCCCTCTACTCGGCACTGGTGAGACCCCACCTGAAGTATTGCATCCAGTTCTGGAGCCCTCAACACAATAAGGACATTGAGCTGTTGGAGTGGGTCCAGAGGAGGGTCACGAAGGGCTGGAACAACTGAATCTGGGGCAGAATCTGGGGTTACCCTGTGGTCACCTCTGGAAGCATCCTGGAATTTGCTGGGCAGTACAAGTCCAAGCAGCCTGTTCTGAGGGTAGTGGTTAACCACCTTAGCCAGGTCCTAACTATATGTTTGACTCCATGTGCTTTATTGCCTGCCAGAATGTAAAAGTCAAATCTCCATTTCTTGTGGGTTTTTCTTTTTTTTTGATGTCTGGAAACTATCACCCTATCATCAGCTATTTTCAGTAGCTGCAAGATTTAGTTTTATACTTCTGTCCCATTGGAATGGAAGAAAAACAAAAATAGAGAGAGAAGTGCTTCATTATTGAAAAGCAAGAATAAAATCCATACATTCATATGTAACTTTATAAGACTCCTGAAAACAATGGTGAAGATTTTTGGGGAAAAGAATGAGTAAAGAACAAGATGCCCAAGAAGTACATAAAATCATGTCAAAGCTGCAGAAAAAAGCATGATGTTCCTTTAAAAAGCTACGTTTAATCACCAGGATACCTGACTAACTGGTACATAATATGTTCATGTAAGCACAGTAACTCTCCCACTGGGGGAAACACTGGGAGCTAAACAAGAATATACATGATTTGGAAATACTTTTCTGGAATAATGATGCTTGTTCCATTATTCAATCTGATACACTTTCAGTGGGTAGAAGACCGTTGAGCCTCAAGTGAAACAGTCACAAGTAAAATACAGAGAGAAACCTGCAAAATTAGTTTTAGAAAATTAACTTCTGCAGAGAAAAAAATATGAAGGAAAGATGTGAAACTGTTGGGGTCTGTCAAAACTGGCCCCTCAAAATGTTGCTGTAGTCCATGCCTCCAAAATGCCTACCATTTATTTATTAAGCAAAGATAAATCTATGATAAATCTAAGATAATAATACAAACAAACAAACAAAAAAAGAAGAACCACAAGCTGTAGCACTCTTTCATGTCTTTCTAATCCTGGTTTGAGTCTGTTACACCTGACTTACTGCTGCCTTTGTTTGTTCTGAAAATGAAGCCCATTTTTTCTGGTTAGTGATTGTGAGGTGAAAAATATATCAGCGACATAGAAGCCAGCCTTGAAGAAAGTAGACTCCAAATTTTCACGCTGCTGATGTGTCAGTGCCCTCTACAAGCAGGTTGACGGCAGAAGGGCAAGAGCTTTGGCCCAAAGTCTCTGAGAGAGGCTCACAACTCCTTCCATCCTGTCACATCCTGGCACACTTTGCCACATGAAGAGTGGCACTGTACATGTGGCCGACAGGATGGATGTCAGTGAGGGGCAGCAGAAACATCTGGCACTGTGACCTTCTTCAGGCTTTGGTTTTGTTGAACAGAACTGGCTACACTCCTAAGCTTCAAAGTAAGCAAAATGCCCAACCCTTTTCTGAATAAAATTGAATGTGCTGGGGGCCTGAAATATTGATGAACCATCAAGATTTTTGTTTCCCTGCTCTCTGATTGATTTCTGGTGCCCAGTAAATGTAAGAAAAGACCTAGATATGTGAAATGGTTCCTAGCTAAAAAAAAAAATATATATATATATATATATTCTCAAAAGGGTGTTCTGTAAGGACCTGCTACTTCGTTGACCTAGCTGGCTGTAAGAGTAATTTATATTCCCCAATTGAAACATGCTCTGTCGTTAACTACAGTCCTCTGATGAAGCAGACCTGCAAAGTGAGTAAATGTTATGGAAACCCAAACATTTGTTTCCAGTGGTTGACAGAGGTCATGATGTGCAAGGGAAGACCAACTCACCAAGGAACTGTAAGGCCACAAATAGAGCAGCTGTGCTGAAATTACCCATCAGCTGTCATTGAATTGGGGTCTTGGTTAGAGATTTCAGTAAATGTTAAGCATTCAGGAGAGAAAGAACAATGATTTCAGGCTTTTACTGGGGTCAGGAATGAGTTTTATTTATAACTACCTTGAGATTATTTTCCAAAGTTTAGGCCATTTGGCGTTGGATTGTTTTTTCTTTTTTTCATTTCATCTGGTTAGCTCAACTTCTCTCCCCCATTCTCTCCACATCCAGTTCGGGGAAGCCTCCAGGCCCAGGGTGATAAGGATGCCTTTCCCCTCTAGGCAGTAAGGTTACCTCTGCTGAGGCAACGATCATGAAGAAACTTCCTGAGAAACACGATTCTACTGTTAGATGCAAGGGAAGGTGACAAGCACAGACATGGATGAATATGCAGAACTGACATAAAATCATCCTGAAGGTTGCCAAAAAAAAAAGGCAACAGAAAATGGCCAGTCTGCAAGGCACATCAAGAGAGTCCAGTTTCATTGGCTAATTTAAAGCCCATTACTCAATAAAGGTAGCTCTGTAGCCCTCTGAAGGGGTTTATCATGGGAAAAATCAGAAAATAAAAATAATTATAGTAATAGTACTTCGCTAGATTTACTGAAGTTACATCAACCTGGACCAGAGATGCAGCACTTTAGATGCTGTGCTGTGAGATGATGTGGCACATGCTCTGTACCCAGTGTGGTCTGGGTGATACAGTGGCTTCAGGGAGTTCCCCGACATGTCCTCCTGTAGGGTCAGTGCCATAAATCTGCTTTTTTGACTTTCTCCCCATTATGCTCTCTGAGAAGTAAAACACAATGTCAGTTTCAAACTCCAAGGCCTATTAATGAAAACCGTGTTTTTAAAATGATCCTCAGGACTTTTCTAGCCTTTTTCTAAATTGGGTGGTTACATTGCCTCAGTAGGGCAATTAGTGGCAGTTAAATATAAATTGAGAATTAGCATCTGCCAGCTCAATCCAATGTAGCCCTAGCAGCTTTTTAAAGCTGTTTCTTGTGGAAAAAACTATTCTTCAGCTTCAATGCTCCAGCTTTGTCAGCTAATATATAACCTGCGCATGTTGTTTTTTCAAATTAAAGCAAAGCTTGGCACTGTAACAGGGAAGAAGCCCAGTATCTGCAATAGAAATGCCAAAATCCTGGAAGCTGTTCCACAAACATGAGTATTCTGTGCAAAGTTTATGGTAGAATACCAAGCACATAAGAAAATACTGAAGAGGCATGTTTCGTGTAGCTGTATTGCTACACTTTGTTTAAGGTAAGTTTTTCCAGTGTTTGTCATGCACAGGAACACATGTTAAAGCACGGGTGATACTCTGCAGAATAGGCACCATTTTTAGAATCTGTGCAATAATATAAAGATTTAGAAAAAGAGGGAAGGCCATTGTGAATCATAAGAATGAATGATTTGGAAATAACATGAAAATTGCTGCCTGTTTAGCAATCAAGAAAAGCTCCATCTGCTTCACAAGATGCAGTTTCCAACCCCCACCTTGTGTAATGAAATGAGCCAGGTTACACATATGACTGAACACATTAAATAAGTGTTACCACAGATTTTCTAAGTGCACTAGTAACCCAACGAAATGATCCCCATGCTTCAATTAGATACATGTGTTTCGTTTCCATTCTATCTAATAAGGACAAGCTGAATTACCTCAGAAGGGGCTGTGGAACCTCCTTCGGCAGGAACTGGCAGTCGTTAGCAGAGCACTGCTTTGGTTTCTGGGCAGCACACATCCCCATTGCAGGCAGAGGATTATAACCTGTCGAGTCAAAGCCTTAATCTCCTCTCAGTCATGAGTAAGTGTTGAAATAACAGTCAGGGCATGCACGGGCAGCCAAGAGAAAGATATGTTGTGCCTAATAGGAATGCTAATGGAGAAAACACTTCAGCTGACTTCACTGAAAATACAGAAGACTCTGCTGTGAGGAACTAAGTTTAATAGCAATGCACCTAAGAGAATTAGAAATAAACAACCTAGACATGCGATAAGGAGACTGGCTTATTTGAAAACTTCTCCTGATTTTGATAAGTCTAGTGCAAATATTTTGACATAGAAAGAAACCTGTCATGTCATATTAGTCTACAATCCTAAAGGATTCATAAACCCCATGGCTAATACATTAAAGATGGAGATCAGTGGATGAAAACACTAATGAACAGCTGTTTATTGCTGAATTATGATAGTAATGACTTTACCATTAAGTATGTCTAATAATAATAATGTACTCTAATATATTCATCCAGCCATGATGCAATAGTGTATTATCTATTAATAATAAATTCAGAACTATCCACCTCCCTTCAGCCAATAACAAATGTTTTTTCATTTTGTCTTCTTTTATAAGAGATCTCTAAAAATGTAATTGGAAAAGTACTAGGCCCCTTCTTTATAAGCGTGCAGGAACATGTTTCTGCTAGCAGGTATGTCAAACTAGAGATTAAGTCAGTTGTGCCTCTTTTCATGTATGCTTTTTTTTTTTAAGGTTTTTTTATTTTAAACTTAAACAGGCCATTAGACCAAAATCCTGAGGTCAAATCCTAATCCTGTGTCAGAAATGGAGAACTGAGAAAACCTGGCAAGAGACACCAGCTCCAGTGATGAAAGGGTGAAATACTTCTGTTAACCTAATTAAAAAAAAAAATGTAGAAAGGCTCTTCAGTAACATTGTTCTCATAACTGTTAACAGAAAGAAGTGTTTTAGGACGTGATAGGGAGGGGAATCAATTACTAAGGAGATGTAGTGACTAAACCTTGTTTTCAGCCATTTAAATAGCAACCTCATAGTTAGGCAGCTCACACAGAATGCTGTAGAAGTTGATTCTAGGATTGCTTCAGAGTCACCCTAAAAAACTGCCTCCTCCCAGAAGACTAATCTAGCCACGACAGTGTCCTCCAGTGCTTGGCTGAAGTCAGGCTGTGAGACGCTGGGTATGTGAACCCAAATAAAGTGTAATGATGCCACTACACTGCATCTAACTGTCATTCAGAATCAGCTGAGGCAATTCTGAATGAGAGCCACCACTCTGGGCTTGATTCAGGCATCTTATGCAAAAGCAAGTTTCTCAGAATGCTCTTCTGAGGTACCTGTGTAGAAATGGAGCTTGAGAGTCAGCTCTGAAAGGGGAGGATAGTTAAAGTGGGTTCATCAACTCTCATTTCCTACTGCTAAGAGCAGTACTGTATATCATTCCAGGCATAATTTAGATGTATGAAAATAAACACACAGTTGCTAGAAAAAGAAGTGTTTGCAAAGTTTATCTCAAAAATGGGCATAGATAGATAATTCAGCATCAGCATGCCTGAGCTGAAGGACCATTCCACATAGCAACAAATATTTTTTCAATTCTTTTCCTATGGTCCAACATTCTAGTTTTTTCAGTCACTTTACATATTTTAGAACAGCTACTTTACACCTGCTGAATTATGTGATTTCTGATGTTGAGGCTGTATCTATCTCAGCAAATTCCATTTCCATTTGGTTTTTCTTTGATTCATTAAGGTCCTTCTCCCATTCTCAGGATGATCCATGGCAGAGTGATATCAGCTCAAAGTGCTGTTGGCTCAGTTGGTGGGAGTTCAGCCCCGAGGATGTGGTTTAGCCCAGGGGTGTGAGAGCAGCAGCTCCATCCTCTAGCCCCAGCTGTGCTCCATCCCAGCATCTCCCAGATGAAGCACCAGGAAGAGCCCAGTTCTCTGGAGATCAAGGTTCTTCAAAATCCCTGTTTCATCAAGTTATGGTCACTCACTGAAGAGACAAGCTCCAGCAGAAGACAGTCTGTGCTGGGGAAAGGAATCTTAGCAAAAAAGAGCCACCAAGAAACTTTGTTTTGGGACAGGCAAACCCCACAGAGCATTAAGGCAAGAAATAGAAACACAAGGCCATCACTCTCCCTGCCCTGCCTAACCAGGCAGGGGGTCAGCAGGCCCCCCAACCTTTCTCCTCTCACCATGCCCCCTTGGAAGATACAACTCACCAGTGGTATGTAGTGCAGCAGATATGTGGGAGAATGGCTACACGACAAAGTAGACATGAAGGAGCTATGCTGATTTAACTAAGGTTCTCATGGGAAAGGCAAAGTCCTTGAATCCAGCTGTGTTACAATGACAAGGTGCCACAGTTAGATACAGCAGTAATTGCAGAGGAGACAGGATGAACAAATGTACCTTTTACTTGCCAACCAATAAGATATTGCCTAGTGTGATTACTAATGAGTGGACTGTATATAAGAGTGTGAAAACCCCAATAAATCAAAGCTTGCTTATCAATCATATTGATTGTCCACATCTTCCCACGCACGACACAGATACACCTGAAGAAGTATCTCACAGCAGGGGAAATGGTGGCTGCTACCTTTCCCCAATGGCGTTAGATAGGAGAGTGGATAATGGGGATGATTTGAAACAGCTGGGGAGGGCAGGAGTCTCCAGTGGAGGCCTGGTGTGTGGGCTCTGGGGGAAAATGGACCAGAAAAGGTTTGGTGTGGGGCAGAGGCAAGAGATGGGGGAAAAGAGGGGCATGTGGAACCTGCTTAGAGGCAAACTGGGGGGAAAAATAGAAGGAACTGAGTTTTCACCATGAGGGTGGTAAGACACTGGAACACACTGCCCAGAGAGACGGTGTGGAAACCCCATCCTTGGGGAAATCCAAGGCCAGGCTTGCTGAGGCTCTGAGAAACCTGATCTAGTGCAGGATGTCCCTGCCCATGGCAGGGGGGTTGGAACCAGATGATCTTCAAGGTCCCTTCCAACCCAAACCATTCTACGATTCCATAACATAGATACTTTATTGTCTGATCTTGAAAGGTGAAATACCAATGAACTAACACAGAGAAGCTAGGATATAGAATCATAGAATCATAGAATAGTTTGGGTTGGAAGGGACCTTAAAGATCATCGAGTGCCAACCCCCCTGCCATAGGCAGGGGCACCTCCAACTAGATCAGGCTGCTCAGTGCCTTGTCCAGCCTAGTCTTGAACACCTCCAGAGAGGGGGCATCCACAACCTCTCTGGGCAACCTGTTCCAGCGCTTCACCACCCTCACTGTAAAGAATTTCTTTCTTATGTCAAGTCTAAATCTACCCCCCTCCAATTTACATCCATTGTTTCTAGTCCTCCCATCCGATACCATATTAAAAAGTATAACTTCAGGTGATTTCTTCACATGCCAAGGGTTCTTTTTGAAGTCAATCTAGCAAGTTTTTAAGAGTGGCTTAGAAATGGGAATCATTAGAAAGGCCCTAAATTATTAATTTAATATTAGCTAGGATGCCATAGTTAAAACTAGTAACATGCAAGCACCTTTTAATTGCAAAAGACTGCACATACACCTCAACACCATGCCTTTCATATTGCACAGGATCAAAATATAAGTGGAATTAATTACTTCATGTTACCATAAATCACCATTTTATGTAGTAGTGTGTGTTGCTGGGGCATTTGCAGGCTGTGGATCAGATGGAGATTCAGATATATAATGAAATTAATGCATAAATTACTAATGGTACTAAGATACTGACTCATCCTCCTGTGAACATCAGACAAGTCAGTGCACTAAGAACTAGCTGGTGTCTGTGGTTTTTTTTCTTATGGTAGTTTGAAAGGAAAAGAAAATTGCCCTGATGTAGATGGCATTTTTTCTACTGCAAGGAATACATTGGCTCACTCTGCAACACATCTCTGAATTTCCCTTTAGGAAACAGTTGCATGAAACTGACAGACAAACTCTCAGTGGTTAGAAAGTGCAAGACCTGATTGGCAGAATAGCTTTAAAGTTGACTACTGCTCAAAAAGAGAAACTTGGGATTCATGAACCTGCCAGTGTCTCACTCTCCTCACATTACAGTTTGAAAGCTAAATATAGGACACTATCTGTAAGTAAAAGCTCCTAAGTCATCTCTGTATTATCTTTGCAGTCAGTCAAATGAAGGCAATATAGACAGGTATTTAATATTGCGTATTAATCTCTTAAATTAAATTTTGGAGCAATCATACCACTGTATAAACCTTACTGATCTGAACTTCTTAGAAAATTACTTAATCTTAAGCAGGGGAGGAAATTCTAAATTGTGCTTTATACTGAGAATTACTACAGGCAGTCCCATTTTTACACTCAAAAAAAGTCCTTTATGTAAACAAACATCTTACATCACCATGTGTTTTTAAGCTCTGTTCTGTTGCCTCAAACCATACTATGCAAAGTTTGGTACTGGGAGTGTTTCCAGCTAGGGATTTATAGAAGTATTTAGGATAATTGGACTTTCATCTGGGTAATATTGCAATAAATTATTGTAACTAATTTCTATTTCTGAACATGTTATGCTAACACATGAGCTGTTTCTCTTCATGTTATTTATACTGAGCTGCTAAGTGGAGCAAAATTGTTATGAATGCCCCAAGAGCTGGATGGTTGTTGTACACATAAAAACGTACTCATTTAAATTGCCCATGTTTAGAGGGGGCTTTTGGATTCTCCTTGTTAAAAACAGCTTGGTACAGAAATAATTACTGAAATTAGTACTGGAAGGAAAAGCTACATCTTTACAAGAAAAAGGGCCATGACGTGTTCTTTTTCCCTGAGGTCTAATACCATGATGCAGTGGAATGCTTTTCCCCCTGAATGTGAAAGCCTTGTCTTTTGTGGCTGTCAGGGGAAAACTCTGGAGATCAGGACAGAGACTAATGGATTTTTCTATTGAATTGGGGATGCACTGCTAGCTTAGCAAGTAGTTGGGTACTAGAGCTTGAGCCTGCTCCTGGTTCTGGAGATTTTGTGGGGATAGATATAGCCGAAGAGGCTCCTGGGTAATCTCCTTGCCTTTGGACTGGATAAACAATTGCTGTAGAGAAATAGGTGAATAACAAATATTTGCCTTTTTCATTCTGAAAAATCTCTGGAGCCCTCCCAAAGCTGCAGAGAGTATTTTACCATTTCTGTATTCCTACCTCTGGAAAATTTTTCATTGTGGTTAATCAAAGTCTCTTTTGCTTCAGTTTAAGCTTATCATTTGCTAGAATCACTATGAGAGCCCACTGCATCCCTCAGCTTTATCAACATTTCTACATTTTGTAAAATAAATACTTCTCATTCATTTAGTCTTTAGTTATTACAGTAATAGTACATCTTTTAGACCTCCAAACATTAAAGTTGCTTCTCTCCAATGTCTGACGAGTTGGTCCAAACTCTTTTGCAGTCTCATGCTTTTAACTAGGGCCTTATCCCCAGAATCTCACAGTGTGAAGTTACTCCATGTCTTGTATGCATGACACTCCTCTCCTTGTGTCCCACTGCAATGTAGTTTTTTTCACCACAGCATGTTTCTGACTCATGTTAAGTCTGTGATTGAGATCCCCTTAGTCTGTGTTGGTGGAACTCCTGTCAAACATTTTCCAATCAGCATTTTTACAGATGACTCTTCCAGCTGAATATTGACTGTTTGGATTTTTCTATTGAATTGCATACTGTGATATATGTATAAAACTTTTGAACTAGGCTTTTTTAGCTGCTCTACATTTTGCTGATCTCCTTTCTTCAGTGTTGGTGATTCTTGGCTCATAATTTACTAGATTTTGAATGGCAACTTGGACTATCCTTAAAGTTTGAAAAGCATGCTCAGCACTGTTGTAAAAATCTTCTGAAAAGGCACCTCAGCATTAGAGATGGCTCTGTATTTGCTGCTCATTTTGTTCTCCATTCAAACCATAGCAGAACACTTTCACCAGTTAGCCATCCTGATTGTTTATGCTTTCTCCATCAAAATAGCTTTTAGCTTGAAAGAATATGCACTGGGATAGCATCAATTACTTAATGGTTTTAACAGTTCTGTGCTCCCGATGTGTCTGTCTTATTATATCCAGAAAGTCCACAGGATCTTTCTATATTAAACAGCCCAGTACTGTTCTTGCTTTTCCAAAGGAGGTAACTAAAAATAAGGGAAGTTTAGTATATTTTTCTTGTACAACAATGAAGAACAGCATCAAGTTTAAAATGCACATCAAAGCTGGTTGCCTTGATTAACCTTGACCTGCTCTGTGTAAATCCAGAACATCAATGCTTTGAGGTTCAGAGATGTCAGGACATGAGGCAAAGGGCTATTGGCAACCAAATTGCTAAGTGATTTCTTTCTGTTTCAGGGTTTGTCGGGATTTTTTTCTTAGATCCAAGCATATGAATATCATCACCTGCCACTAATTGCCAAACAAAATGAGTAAAACACATTATGTCTCTCCTCTACAGGCTGTCCAAGTTATGCAGAAAAACTTATTATCATTCTCCACTATTTCTGGTGTGAAAATGAAATTGACTGTAGAGTACAGGTAACAGGTACCATTCTGGGAGATGACTGATTCAGAATATTAACCAACATATTGTGAGTGTCTTGCTGCCTAACACATAATTTCTTTTAAGGCTTTTGATTGTCTACTTGTATGGACAAATGTGTGACATTAATCTTCTCACTTTATATTTTACCAAAGGGTTAATGTTTCTACATAAGGAGAGTGGTATTCAAGGGCAAAACAACAATCAATATTACTAGAGGCTGTAGGCTGTTAATTGTTCAGCCCTGCTTCATGGTTTGATTTGTTCTTGGGTGTGGTTTGTGGATTTTTTTAAAATATTTTCCTTTATTGTTTCTCTACCTCCCCACTAATCCCTTCCAGAAAAAAAAAAAAGAAGACTGTCCACATCTTTCTGAATAAAAGTGACATCTTGGGGGGTAGTGTTCAGATGAACAACCGTAAGTTATTTGCAGCAGGAATTACTGATGTTATGGAGGGCAAGTGCAAGTAAACAAGGGTTACCTACTTCTTTAATTGCTGTCTATCCTCAACACAAAGAACCATGACAGCCTGTGTATCCTAACATGACTGAACAGCATGAGCTAGAGATGTTCAGAGATGTTGTGCTTGATACTTGGGAGTACTCTGAATACCTAGCTGCTTTCTAGGACCCAATGGTGGGCACCTGGACTATCTACCTTTGTAAAATGGAACCCTTCCAGAGAAACCTCCTGCTCTAAAGGAGCTGGCATCCTCTGATGCCTGTGTTCACTGAAATAGAAGTAAGGAGAGCCAGAGCCAAATGGAGACTAAGTCTCATGCAAAATGCCAGGACACACACCCAGAAGGACTCAAAGGGAAAGTTTTTTCCCTGAAGACACTGGCTGGACATAGACAGGACTGGAGAGATAGTCCTCTCCTATGGAGAGATAGTCCTCTCCTATGGAGAGGTAGTATAGAAGTGTTTTAATTAACCTTCTTGTCTAGGAACAGCTTAGTAAATGTATTGTGTGGTCCTATGCATTTAAGGTGGGAGTTTGGAGGAATTACACCAATGAGGAATGGACACTGCTGGCAGACTTTAGGGCATTGCAGTCACCAGCCACTACTGGTACGAAGGAGGAATGAAGCTATCCTATGCTTGAGTCTCTGCTCTGAGACAGAGCTTGTCATTGTGTGCACCTTGTAGGAAACAACAGCTGCATGCATACAGATTTGTGTTTCCTTCTACTTTTTCTCCCTCTTCATGCAATATTTATCTTGTACCTGAGTTTTTGGCCTGTGTAACTCACAACTTCCCAATCATCTGTTCTTGAAACTCAATTCTTCCAAAGTTTAATTATCAGAGAATCTCAAGCTATAAGGAGATTATACCATATTCCAGGGGGACCAGAGCAAACAAATATTAACTTTGTGTCACCGGTTTATCAAAGATTAATTTTAGAATTACCGTTTTGACCAACTGAGGGCTGGGCAATGAGCCAGTGGTTTCTCCCTTACAAGAAAGGACAAAGAGGAAACGGCAGCCTCTTGTAAGAGATAAACTCTGAGGAGCTTTCTAGCAAAGGCAAAGCAAACTAAAAAGAAATAGGGTTTTGGAGCATCAAAAGGATTTCTGCAAGAACAGAAAGCTGGTGGTACTGAGAGTCATGGAACAACACATACATAATGTCTTTGGAGTATGGAACATCAATATCACAAACAGATGAAAAGTGATTAAAAAATGAAAACAAAATCACAATACATCTGGGGAGACAAGGAAGCTACTAGAGGAAGGGACATTAATTAGGACATGCAAAGTAGAAAATCACTTTGAGAGACAAAGTCCTTTAACAGCTCATAGCCCCAAGCTAAATTCAAATAGGAGATACAAAAATGGCACTGTCTGTAAGACATAGCTACTGCTGTGATGAAAGCAAAGCTCAGTTCTGCAGTGGTTTCTGAAATTTGGCAGTATCCTTCCAAACCACCTCTACTTGTTGATGGGAAGTGTGACAATGCTCAAGTGTAACCTCCATCTTCACACCACAGGGATGGAAGCTTCACCAAACTGAATGGGTTGTCAAGGCTCACCATTGATAAAATAATTTCCTCACACAGAAATACCATGAAATAACTAAGGACAATGTCATCACACTCAATGCAATCATCAGGCAGAAGACAACCTGCTTTTCAATAATTGTGTGAAAGAGAAGCTCTCAGACAGTGAATTTTGTGAGTGTGCCTGGAGTGAACCCTCAGGGCCCATTGAGACTCCACGCATGGCTCTTAAACAATGGGGCAGCCAGTAGACAAAGACTGTCTAGCACTGCAAAAATAATGGAGTCTGTCATTAAGTACCTAGGAGATTCCCTGACAACTCAAGTGCTTTGTTAGCAGGCCAAGGAATACAAGCATGAAACAACTGCTAAGATTCTGAGAACACATAGGCTAAGGGCACTTCAACAAGGAAATAAAATCACCAACTGGTGTGTATTTTGCAGTTATAAGCAATTTTGGGTTGCTTAAAAAACTCCATCTGTGAGTCTCCCACTCAACTCTAATTTCTTCATGAGCAAATCCTCATATTAAGCAGAAACCACCAAAATTACATAAATGTGAATCTCTTAAAGAGCAAATGCCTCAGAAAAATAATAGCTATTAAACTGAATGTCATTTCATGACACAAACTGATTTATTTCTGAGCCTCTTATTTCCAAAGCTGTTCAGAAAAGAACATGGAAACATCTAAGAGAATGTGCTGTGAAACAGTGTAAAACTGAGGAGAAAAGGCACCCTGCAGAAGTCCTTCCTTTGAGCAGTCTCCAGGGAAGGGAAACTTGCAGAGTGGGATAAGAAAGGAAGGCTTGGTTCTAGCCAGTGCAGGATTTGACAGTGTAGGCTGTCAGGGAGAATAACAAGCCTAAACTATGCTTCCTAAACAGCAAGTTTAGAGAAGAGTCTTTTAGCCACAGAAATGAGTCAACACTGTCATTTGTGTCTAGGTTTAACAGAACTATCAATTATTTAGGAAGAGAATGTACCTGCTGTCAAACAGGATTCACTAAAGGTAAGAAGGCAATTAGCATGCAGGACCTTGAACCTTCAAGGGTCACTATATTAGCCTCATGAGAAGTTAGCCTCATGAGAAGTTAGCCTCATGAGAAGTTAGCCCAGGTGTATACTCATTCCTATTTTTTTTCTACTGGAAAACAGTTAAGATCATGATAGATGTGCATGAGAAGTGCATTCAGCTTGATGTTTCTTAGATTCACAAGAGATTCCCCCATCCACCATTATGGAAAGAAACATAGGGAATTGCAGGTGATTTAAGTGTTCCTCTGCCTTTGATTTTTCCTAATTTACATTATCTGTTCTTTAGTTACCCTGTCACAGTGTTCTTCTCATAAGAATGGGCTGGACTTGATCACACTGAGAGAGCACTGTTCAGTAGTGGTGTATTTTATCTTCTCTTTGGTTTTATTGATCGACCATTAGCTTTAGATGAAATGCAGTACTCTGCTTTTGATTTAGCTGCTGAAGACCCTTGCTTATGAAGCCTGATCTCATTTGCTCTGAATTCATTCCTCAAGATAAGACTGAAACCGAGGCTGCAGGGTTGGGAAATACTGTTCCTTCCTTTGCCATGTTAAATCTTGCCTCTGTTATGGGTGTAACCACTAACGATTCTGTTGTGGTATGGAAAATTATTTGTGAGGAAACTTCTCACTCCAAGAAATGGTCTCATCTGCCTGCAGCCACTCAGGAGTAAAGTATAGACTATGTCCACGCAGATGATCTAAACATTTTTCCTCAACTTTAACTTTTAAACAGCTAGATCTTTCTTTAAATTGTTGCAGGGAAGGTTCTTGGCAGCACTTTTTGCCCTGATTTCCTGAGGAATGCACTTACTCAAAAAACTGAATGAAAAACCAATGGCACATACAACTGCCTTGTGACAATGCTGGCAGTTCTACCAATTTCTCATCCACCCATGTTTACCAACCACTGTGCATTATGTTAGAATTGTAACTATGAACTGGTAACCTCTGAGGACATGCTTTTTAAACCCCTGTACCTCATTTTCTACTTTTAGTGTGTTGCAGACAGGTAACAGGTTTTAAATTTTTGCAATGATTATAATGTCCTATTAATAATAGTGTTGAAAAAGTCCTTCAGATGAAATTTTCTGGATTCTCACACTCAGAGTCTGTACCCCTGGAATTTGCTACAGCAGAAACAAAAATCTCAGTATTTTCCAGCCAGCTTATGTGGACACATATGCTTTTTTGGCTCCAGAAAATATCCTACTATGGTAACAGTTTGGGTATTGCTGCTTTATGTCCCATAAAACAGAAAGTACGAAGCTTAGTATAGCTTTTAAAAGCCTCTCGTGCAATATTTACCTTCTTTTGTATTAATTCTTTTTTTTTTCTCAGCAACAGAAATAAAGCTTTCTCTATAATGATTAAAATGTTCCTACTCTTAACAGGAAGTTTCAAGACTTGTAGAACATCAGCACCAGACTTCCAACATGACATGTGGAGCAGAAAACCCAAATTATAGGCCACTCCAAACATGATAGTTTAAAAGACAGCCACTCCCCACTTTTAAAAAACTCCTCTCCATCTTTATGGTTTCTCTAAGAACAAGTTGTTAACAATGGCATCTTCTGACTGTATCTACCCGAGGCCAGACTTATATAAGCCAGGAAGGCACCACTAACCCGGCAGCAGCTGGAAGTGGAGACTGGCTTGGGTGATGGCAGAGGAGGCTGCCCAGCGCCCCCCCAGGACAGGCTCCTTGCATAAATTCATTCTTTCAACCTCTTCCTACAGCTCAAGCTCCAAGTGCAATCTAGAGTGATGCAGAAACATAGGGAATCGCAGGTGTTGCAAGAGTTCCTCTGCCTTTGATGCTTCCTAATTCTTGTTGTCTGTCATAGTGTTCTCATAAGAATGGGCTGGACTTGATCACCCTGAGAGAGCACTGAGTATTTCAGTAGAGGTGTCTCTGAAAATCACACGGTCCCAACTTACAGATAAGGAGCCCAACTTTGTGTGCTTTGCTTTGAAGAGCTGGCACTTTTTTAGATGGAAATCTGAAGATATCATATCATTGAAGACCAATAATAAGATTTTTATCTCTTATTTTTATCTTATAATCCTATTGGATTATGATCTTTTCAGTTGCACAAGCTGACTTTTACTTAAATAGCTTATTCAGTAGCAGAGAGCAGAAGAGGCCAAGATGCCACCTTATACACATGAGCATGCCAAACACCAGCAAGGATTTGACTGAAGTATGTCCAGGTTAATTATAGCTGGTGATCCATGCCCCTTTCCCCACTGCTTAATGAAGACATCCTGCATCAGGTCGGTGTACAGGGGATGATCCTCACAGTCATTACCTGAACTTTGGAACACTGGGCACTTCAGGCACAGCAGGTTGGCTTCTGCCCCTTGACACAGGTCATCATCTTCACTGTTGGGTCCAGTTTGATCTTCTTAACCATCGTGCTGTGTTGGCTACTTACTTGCAGCCATGGACACATTTTGGTGTGTGTGATGGACCACTGGTGACTTCAGGCAGTGCCTCCCGAGAGACACAAAGCTGCTGACACTGACTGGTGCCTTTTAGAAAAACCCATCTCCAAACGTCGTATTAATTGTCGTATTAACTGCTGACAGCTAGAAATATTTGCTTTCTGTTTGAGTTCACCGCCTTGAGATCATTGATCATCCTCTGGAGAGAAGAAAACGATGGCGTTCTGTCCTTTAATGCTGTAGATATACGATATTGATAAACCCAGAGCGGGTACGGCGGGGCGTTTCCTTAAAAAATCAAAAGCCCCGAATCACCCAACAAGCCCCTGGAGACCCTCCGATGCCGCCGCGCCGG
>VZTY01017277.1:244818-267257 GCA_013400935.1 Turnix velox
GGGGGCAGCGAGGCGGCGGCGGCGGCAGCAGCGGGCGGCGGCGGTAACCGTGTTTTCTTCCAGAGCCCCCGCGGCGGCGGCTCCTCCCGGGAGGACGCGGTGCCGGCGACAGCGGCGGTGGTGCAGGTCCAGCAGCAGCAGCGGCGGCAGCAGCAGGGGAAAGTGACGGTGAAATACGATCGTAAGGAGCTACGGAAGCGGCTGGTGCTGGAGGAATGGATCGTGGAGCAGCTGGGGCAACTCTATGGCTGTGAGGTACGGGAACGGGGTAGCGGGGGTCCCCGGTGCAGTGGCCGCCGCAGTCCCCCCGCCCGTTGCTGCTTCTCTCGCCCCCGGCGTCCTCCTCCCAGTCGCGTTTTGGCTGCGAGTGGAGAGCTGTCACAGCCACCTCAAAATGACATTCCCGGCTCGCCGCCCCTTCCCTGCCACCGCCCTTCTGCGAAGAAAGTGCCTCGAGTCCTGAGGTTCACGAGAAGGGATCGCTCTTTTGAGACAACGTCAGCCGACAGGTCCAGGGGTGCTGGCTGTGTACCCAAAGGCGGTGTTCAGCCGGTTGCCTCCGTCCCTACAGCGCTCTCCCCTCCACACCGCAGGCGGGGCGGACCGGAGGGCGGAGGCTCCTTTCCCCGTTTAGGATGGGTGTCGGTTCCCGTCAGCGCCGAGTTCGTGCTCCCGGGTCGAAGGGGAGAGCTGTATGGCCCCGGGGGGTAGAAGGAGGAAGACGAGGCGGCGGTTGCTGTCGTGGAGCAGGAATGGTCACTGCTAGACCATGTTACCTCGGCCCTCAGAAGGGTAGTTAAAAGCTGGGAAATTTCCGTGAGCGGTTAGAGGATTTTTATTAGGTGGGAATCGAAAATAATGGGGTGGGAGGGTATTGAATCAAATTTGCGGGTACCAAATTTTTTTTTTTTTTTTTTTTGCATTTCCATGCAAAAAGTGAGTGTTGCTGGAATACGTTTTCTTCTGTACAGAAGGATTTTTCAGTGTTCATAGATGACAGTGTTCTAAGTGAAGAAAGTGACAGTACTTTGCTTTGTCAAAGCTTCGTTAGAAATACAGACCTAGTTCTCAAGGGTGTCCTATCTCTCTGCTATCCTGAGTGTTTACTGTTATAGGAGGATCAAAGATTTTAAGTCTAAACTGGGGTTTGCACGTGCTTTCCCTATCAGTGATCCTTTTATTAGAGACTTTTGAAGTGAGATTTGGGTTTGTTGAAGCTAAATGTGAATTCTGCAGCTGACATCTCGGAAGCCACCATCTTGCCCCAGGGTATTCAGAAGCCAGGAGGCAAGAGCTTGAAGATACCCAAGGTTTGGATGCTAAGTGCCTAAATAAGAAGGTCTGAATATTTAGCTACTACTTAATACAGATGATTTATAAAAATTTCTCTATCAAAACCAGCTTATCAGTAAAATTTGCCCTCATAAAAAGTGTGCATGTGACAAGGTAAAACCTGAACTATTCGCACCCATGAGCTAAGGGAAGGAAAGATGTAAATGGGCAAGTTACTGCTCTTCATCTTGGTGTGACTTGCCTCTCCAGCTTATTAAGCCACATGGCCTGTAGGCTGTAAGGTTTTCCTAGAGGTTACAAGTTCTTGCAACTGTTTGCATGACCTGGTGATTTTGTCTTCATGAGCTGAAGATGTGTTGGATCTCTTTTCTCTGTTTTGACTCTTTGTTCAGAACCACCACAGGCTGTTTATGCTTTTGACATACAGGCCTAGCTGTTCTGTAGATAAGAAAGGATGTAATACATAGGACCAAACAAGGTCCAGAGGAATTGCTGCTGCTTTCTGCAGTATTCAAATAATTGGCTTGCTGGAGGCAAAAGTCTTTAATTCCTTCCTCTGACTATATGGCACATAAAAAACCTTTTTTGACAGTTTCTAGTGTAACTTTAGGGTAAGAAATGGTTTGACACAACTGATGAAAATAATTTTTAGCTTTTGAGGAAAAATATTCTGCTCTTCTTTGCTGTTGCACATGAACTCTGTCCAGTGCCAGCATAGATAGCAGTAGTAAAAAGGTCAAGCGCTTAGTATGCTATCAGAATTATGTGGAAGATGCATGATGAGTGTAGTGATTATATAGACAACAGTAATTTAATGCAAAATGCTTTGCATGAACCTGCTTGAATTACTTTTAGGCTTGCAGATGTAGCTCTCACTCACTTAAGTCTCAGTGCAACTTAATCACCTATGCAGACAGTTAATAACCTTGTCTGAGGGGAGGTTTTGGTGGTTGGGAATTGTTTGCCTTATCTTCTTTGGAAGATCTGCCATAATTCCTTGATGCAATGACACTTAAAGTCTGAAAGAACCTGAAATGTACCGGAATATCTGAAATAGCCATTGGATTGCAAATCCTGGAAGTGCTAACTGGTGTCAGTGTTTCATCTCTGTTCTGATTGGGAGCTCTGTTTCTAAGGGGCAGTGCACTCTCTAGGAAGAAAAGGAATAAGGAAGTAGAGGCTGCTTGCAATGTAGTTCATTGAAATTCTGCAGGAAGATCTTTGTATCTCTTTGTGGGACTGCATAAATGTACTGCTTGCTCACTTGTGGTTTAACCCAGTGTGCAGCCAAACCCCATTGCTCACTGCTCCCATCTACTGCCCCCCATCGGCTTGCTCTGAAGGGGGAGAATCAGGCCGGGGGCGGGGGGGATGTAAAATCCATGACTTGAGATAAAACCAGTTTAATAGGGTAGGGAAAGAAGAGAAAATTACAAAAAAGACAGAAGAATATACAAATCAAGTGATGTGCAATGTGGTTACTCACCATCTGCTAACTGATGCTCAGCCCATTCCTAAGCAGCAGTTACTGCCCCTCTCCCAACTTCCCCAGAATATATGTTGAGCATAAATATCCCTTTGGCTAGTTTGGGTTAGCTGTTCTGGCTTTGGCCCCTCCCATCACTTTGTGTATCTTCTCACTGTCAGGGCATGAGAAGCTGAGAAGTCCTTGACTTGGTGTAAGCATTACTTAGCAACAGCTAAAGGAATCGTTGCGTTAACATTATTCTTCTACTAAATCCAAACCACAGTACTGTACCAGCTACTAGGAATAAAATCAACTCTATCCAAGCCTAAACCAGAGCACCACTGTTCTCCATTTAAACAGTGTTTTTTTATTATGCGCATTATTAAGTGGGCATTTGCAGAAAGGCTCCGTTGTTCAGAGTTAAACGTGTTTTCATAGTCTCTCAAGTACTGGCAAGTTAAGTCAGCTTTAAGACTGTCTTGGCTTCGTGACAACGTTTTGGTGATGAGATTGGGAAATAAGGAGGAACGGTTGTTTGTGTTCTTAATCCAGTGGATATTGTCTTTAGCAGTACAGTTTTAGTGTTAAAAACTGGATGCCACACAGGGTAATGGAGTTGGGGGGAAGTGGTTCAGAAAGAGTTCTTTTAGAGTGTTTTTAGTGTTGACCATAGATCCATGATACAAGGATGAGCTTTAGAAAGGTTACTTCCATATGATGCAATCTGTAGGGATGAAAACCTGGTCTGAATTGGTAAAGTATTACCAAGATAGAGGAACTTTAGTAGGACTTTCGACTCTTAAGCAGGATGTCTTTGGCTTCAGAACCTTTCAGGCTAAGGTGGTCAGGTACTTCAGATGACCATCAGTCTGACTGCTCCTTCAGATTATGATATTGAAAATGCAATGCTTTAATGGTAGGACTTGAACTGACTTCAGTGCTGACCTTTGCTATGTATCTTGTTTCTAAAAATACTTTCTTCACAGATGCTTCATGGTTTGGGTTAAATCCACTATTGATTAAGAATTGCTTAATAATGTTACACAGAATAACTTCAATCATCAATATTGATTTCCTGATGGTTTTCAACCTGTAGTTCAGCATAAAAGTGATGATGGTCTTGGTTTTCCAGATAGGAGACTTGCATTGTGTGCACCTGCCAAACTTGTGCAGCTTTATATATAGGGAAAAAAGGCTTCTGGATTTGTCCCCAGATACCATTTAACTTTACAGGTAAATTACTGTGCTCAGGGATCCTGTTTACCCCTCATTACTATACATTTTCTATAAATGACAATGATTATGGAAGAAGCACATTGAGGGCACACAGATTTTGCATGTCATTAAAAAAATGAAGATCTTGCATATTCTAGGAGTTTGTTGCTGAGTTGTGGTGGTTTTTTTTAATGTAGAGACATGCATGTAAAAATCAAACAAACCCTTATAATGTACTTTAGAAGCTGAATACAAGACTTACCTTCTACTATGAAATACTGATGAGCTTATTGGGTTAGTCAACTGGTTTACTAGAGTATGTCTGATTGTGTTGATGTTTGGCAAAGGGTGTGATGTTGGCCTGGAGGTAATAGGGAATTGTGCCCTGGCTTACCCCTTTGCCATTGCAGGGCAAAATACACTGAAATTCTCTTTAAATATTCAATGTACAAGAAGATGTAGCTGGAAGAGCTGCCCATTGAATACCCTCAAGCAGCTCCTTGAAGAGTACAAAGCCATGCTAGACTGACAATTGTCACATGTAGGATTCCCTTTCACCTCCTGATGTGGGTACTGCATGGACAACCTCTTAAATATGCGGTCATTAGTTTAAAACTGGTGGTGTGTGGGAGAGATTTAACTTGGTCCGGTGCGGTGTGGATTGAGGTGGGTGCTCCGTGGCTGTTGCAGAACACACTTTTTGGCCCTCTTCCTGAAACTGCTGCAATGTGGTAACAGTGACAGCTTCTCCCTAATATAGCATCAGAGAGCTTATTGGTTGTCCACACTTCAATTGACCTGGTTGATGCTGGGCAGGTGACAAGCAAAATGCCCTTATCTAGGCTGGAGTGCTAGATTTCAGGAGTTTAAAAAAAAAAAAATTCTAGCCCGTTTCTCAGAAACAGGTCAGGATTGGAAGGAATGTTCAGAGGAGATCTAGCCCCCCTCCCAAAGCAGGTTCAACTAGAGCCAGCTATACAGAAATGCGTCCGGGTGAATTTTGCATTTCCATAGAGGGGGACTACACAACCTCTCTGCCACCCACAAAGAGGTTTTTCTTGTTGCGATAGAATTTCTTGTGTTCATTGCCCTTTGCCCCATTTGTCTCTTGCTGTATACTTGTGCTGGCTGTAGTGATAAAACTACAGAGAAGATGGAAGAGGTGGACTAGGGGTTGTAGGGAATTTCCAAACAAATTAGCTGCCTTGATTATATTTCTAGAATATTTTTTCATTACTGAATACAGTTGCAGACTAATGAGTACTGATGATTTACCAAGAGCAGTGCTACCTATGCTGAATAACTGGATGCTGTGCAGATTATCAACACTGACCTCTGTGTATTTGCGTCCAATCAGGCACATTTTTGATTTGATGGACTTGGTTGCAGCTGTTTCTCTCTGTAATATATGGAGCTTTATGGGGCACAGCATGGACCACCTCCAGCCCACATGCTCATGGTTTCATGGGTCTGCACACCTCACAGATTTTTGAGGCAGTTGCTATGGTTACCAGCAATCTGCTTTGCTCTGAGTTTGGAAGAGTATAGAATAAAATAGTGCAAGGACTTCGGGGCCAAACACTTCCTTCCACACCCCAGCCATTCCATCTTTTCCAAAACAGCCTGAGCAGGATTCTGTGATGATCGCCATGTAATGATGTGGACCTGATGATATCATTAGGTACAACTTATTCTTCAGGCTGTAGTGAGATATGTGAAATTCACTAATTTCTCAGAAGTATGTTGTTTGAGTCCACTCAACAAAACTCTATGGAAACCAACTTTTACTCACTGACTCTTTGAGTAGACTTCCACTAACTTGAACCAAGATCTCACAAATGGTAATTGTGTGTGAACTCCTTTCCGAATGGATCAGAAGTGGGGGGAAAAAAAGACTGAGAAGGGTCTGAGAATTACGATCCCTCCTTAAAAGAATGCAAGTAATAGGGAGCATAGTGAAGGATTTCTTTCTTTTGTATTATAGTGTAGATGCATTTGAGTAAATTACTTGGAGGCTTACCAAATTGGTTATAAATGTATTTGGATTATTTCTTTTGGACATTGATGACATTGATTTCAGAGCTCCACGTTGTATGTCATGATCTTTGGAGCATTCTTGAGGGCAAGAATGTTGCTGTGAGTTGGGACCTTCAAAGAACATAAGCAATACTGGTGTAGCTAAGGCTTCTTACAGTGTAGCAACCTGAGAAAGGCATTTGAGTCCCAAGAGCAGAAAATAGGAAGCCCAGAAAGGACTATAAAATGCATATTACTGTGAAACAACCCTTGTAAAATGTATGCTGCTACTTTAAGAGGAGTGGGATTAAGTACCTGTGAAGATGCCAAGAACCTGATGGCAATGAGGGTTGAGCCTTTGGTCTCTAATTGCATAAATGCTTAAACTTTGATCTTAGGTTCTAAAGACTCTAATCTAGTACAAAATGTACCACCATTCTGCTACTTTCCTTCTTTTTACATGCAAAATTTGCACTGCATCTCAAAGAAGCTTAAGAAAATTGTTTTTCTACTGCTTGAGCTTTATATACTCTGGATGTCACTTCTGCATTGTTTTATATTGAGTAGCAGCAATGTTTTTCTAATTTAGAAACTTTGCAACAACAATCTTGACCTTCTGTCAACTATTCCATGGTGAGTATTTTGTTCTTTCCCTCTTTCTTCGATTCAACTGGTCTCTTTGCTGAAGCAATAGGTGTGGTTGTTTTGTAGTATAGCAAAGAAATAATTGATTGCTTACATAATTAATTTTTTTAATGACTGCACTTCTTATAAACAGTAGCTTTCAACTGTTGTGGCTAAGAAGTCTCTTCTGTCTTTAGGCAAATTGCTTATGTAGAGTCAGTGCTTGATTGTTCAGTGTAAAAAGGGTGGGGAGGGCATGGAAGAGAACATGGATGGATACAATGGGGAAAAAAATTACTTAAATAATTGTGAACTATGCTACAAATCATGCAGTGAACATGCAGCTGAGGGGGGAATGGGAGGATTGGTAGTCTATCTACCCTTGTCTCCCACTGAGGCTCATCTACATTGCCTTTGGATTTGAGTCAAGCTTGGGTGTGTCTGTACTTGTAGGACAGTTAACTGCAGCATGCATGATCTATCCACAGATAGAGAGCTGGTTATGTTGTGCTTTATTGAAGAGACTCGTCTGACTTTATAATTGTTGGTCCCTTGTTCCCCTGAATTCTGTCAGGGTAGGGAGGGTCTTCATTTCTTCTCACAGCTTTGCCTTAGCTGATCTAAACTGTGTAGTATATGGAAGCCTGAAACAAAATTCCAGAAGTACACCCTTTTAAATGAAGAACATGTGTATTTCATGGCAAATCTGTTGACTCATAAAAGGCACAAGGAATGTTGTGGCTAAGAAGATGCTCTACTTTCAGTAAGACTCTATTTTCCAAGTAGCGTGGTAGTTAAGGCTTATCAAGAGACTAAATTGATTCTCTGTTGACCCATGTTTGCATTTCGTTAGCTCTCCCTTTAGACTGGTTTATGTCCAGCCACTCAAAAGGCACTGCGCTGGGCCTCAGATCCAACCAAAACCATCTAAGGAATTTTGCAGTGTGTGCTATTGTGTAGTGTGTGAAGCAGCTCTCTGAGTAGAAGACATGCTGATGGGGAAAAGCTATCCTGTCTCTAACTTGATTCAGTCTGAATTATCATCACTGTATCTCTTGTCACCACAGGTGATAAAGCAGCAGCAATATCAGTTCATTCTCCCACCAGCCTTATGTCTTGCCTGCAGTTATAATGAAGCTAAGTTCTCATTTTCCCTTTCTCTTTTTATTTCCCTTCTTTCCGTCTAACTCCAGAAACTTCTGTTTGACAGCACAAATTGAGTAGGTTAGGCATGACCATTCATATGTGCCACTGCAAATTTTGGCTGCCTGTCGTAAAACGTAGGCAGTTTCTTTTGCTGTCCCCTCGTGTGACACATGGAATTGTAGAAGTCAAGACTTCTAGAAGTTATTAATGTTGTAGAAGGGGGTACGGGGTAGATAAATCTTAATTGTGTGTGGTCCGTACAGCAGCAGTATGACTACTTCAAAGGCAGGGTGAATTTAGCCTGTTAAAGCTCATCTTGGAATAAGGAATCATTTGGGCAAAGGTACACTCTGAAACAAATTATCTTCTTTGAAGAGATAGGTATTTAGTTTTGAGGATCACATTTGAATAGCGTAACTTTTTTCTTCTCCCTTGGGGAGCATGATATCGATTCTAGGAACCAGTTCAACTTACGTTGAAGTAATTTTGGGGAATACATATTTCAGCCTCAGAACATGTAATGGATCTTCTCAATCCATGTGATATTTATCAGTTTCTCTGATCTGGTGGATCTAAACCTACAGAAAAATCATATATACTATAGGTGTTTAATTATTAGAGTACTGTTAGCTTAATTAAGTCAATGTCATATTCTTCTGCATGTGGAGCAAAGCTAGTACAGAAGGTAATTTAATTTATTTTAATTTAATTTAAATTTTAAATTTTAATTTAAAATAACTTAATGATAAGGATTTGGCAAGCTTGTGCAGTGGTGCTAGTCTACAGGTAGCATTCCAGCGATTACTGAGAAGGGCTCCCTGTTCTGAGTGTGCAGACAAGGAGATCACTCCCTTTGGTCCTGTTAGTTTGACATCATAAATGATGGTACAATTGATGCCTAATGAAAATCCTCTTACCAGATTGTGTTAGTAGGATTACTTACCAGAGCACAGAATCAGGAAGGATCTCATAGCTCACAGGGTCTGCTTTCTCATTTGCAAATGAGCTCTTTGCATTTGATGTCACTTTTAATAGTGTGCTTCTGTTATGTTTCTTCCCACCCCTTCACAAAACAAAGACATAGATAAAATGTCTTGCTTGGGATGTATTTTCCCAGACCTTCACTCTGGGTTGAAGTTTACAAATAGACTGTAAATGCGTTTTACTATATGCCTGTACTCTGGGCATCATCATGCTCAAGTGAAGAGCATGGCAGTGGGTCAGAAGAATCAAAACAGTGACTCTACTGTAAGTCTCTTACTACCTTAAAAGAAATTCTGTCTTTTGAACTAGATGCCTGCAGACTCTGGGAGAAATATACTCAATAATATTTCATGGAGTTAATTTATCTCATAAAATGTAGTTGTTAGCTGCTAAAGAGCCTAGCTTATTTGAGTGCTTGAACGATAACTTCTGTGAAGTAGATATCTAAATTAATTCTAGCATGGTACAGAACAAATTATTTACTCTGCTTCAGATAAGTCCTCTCTTTTCGCCCTCTCTTTTCGCCCTCTCTTTTCGCCCTCTCTTTTCGCCCTCTCTTTTCGCCCTCTCTTTTCGCCCTCTCTTTTCGCCCTCTCTTTTCGCCCTCTCTTTTCGCCCTCTCTTTTCGCCCTCTCTTTTCGCCCTCTCTTTTCGCCCTCTCTTTTCGCCCTCTCTTTTCGCCCTCTCTTTTCGCCCTCTCTTTTCGCCCTCTCTTTTCCCTCCCGCCCTCTCTCTTTTCCCTCCCTCCTTGAAACCATTTTAGCCAGAGGCTAAAATCTAGTCAAAGTTGTCCAGAAGGAGCCAGCCTCACAAAGTATTTGCTCAAGGCGGTCTGGCTCCTAGCTGTAAATGACTGTATAGTTAGAGTTCAGTACTTAAAAACTGAGTCCATATTACACAAATTATGGTATTATTTAAGCAAACAACTTAGATTTGTCTCTTGATGTAATTTCTCTTGCCAGTAGCTTCTGAATGGTGCCAGGGAACTTAAATTGAAATGACATTAGGTAGCTGTTGCAGAAGCTTTTGCGATGTCAGGCAACTAAGAGCCCTACTGTATTAGGCACTAGGCACTAATGAGAGATAGCACTGCCTGAAAAATGTGGTGTTGAGGTGGTGGTGACTGTTATGCATCGAGCTGGTACATGATCTATCAAAAAGCAGTTGGTAGTCTAATGTCTGAGATAGCTAGCCTCAAAGTAGCATTCTACAGATGAGGGTCATTTTGGACCCTGAAAAGGTCCTGGGTAGCAAAGGTTGTTTAACATTTTAAGTATTTTTGTTTGTGAATGTAAAGATGACTTTCTAGGAGGACACTTCAAGAATGTGCCTTTCATGAGTTTGTGGAGATGGGGGCATCTACTCAAGGCTCTAGTAAAATTCACAGTGTCTGTTAAGGGACTTTTTTCAATCACTGTGAATATAAAAACTAAAATGCAGAACAATGAAGTAACTGAATTGTAACTATAGCATCTTTGAGACACTACTCTTTGTCCTAGGGCCTGAAACACTCATTAAGCTTCTAGACTGTTCTCAGAGATTAACAGTAAGAGAACTAGGCTCAAAGCTGTGTCTCAATCTTTAGCTACTTTAGCTAGGTTTAGTGCCCAAGGAGAAGGCATGTCTCATGCTTAGCCATTATATGGCCAGGGAGCAGTACACATAGGTATTACCTGGGTTCAGTAGGCCCTGGAAGCAAAACATGCTGGCATTGTGTTAGTAGATATGGCAGTGGTACTGAACCTGTGGGTGTAGATGTATCAGCTTATGAGGTCAGATTGCCTTAAAACATGTTTAAACTTTGCTTATACTTCAGTTAACTGAACATATTCATTATATGGTTGGCTTTGTTTAAGATGTTAGTCCACAGCATGGTGGACCTTTCCTTTGGATGAAACACAAGTTGAGCTTCCCCACCTGAAGGCCTTGAAGGAAAGCCTTTGTGTTGAGACTCTTGAGACTGCCGAACAAGGCTCTGTTTAAGTGTCTCTTGGTTAGCAGGCTACTGTGGTGTGAAGACATGGATTTTAGCAGAGCAAAACAAGGTCCAGATGTGCACCCTGCCAGAGACCTCCTCTTACCTTGTAAAGCTTGTCTAGTTCAACAAACAATACTTCATTTCTGCTTTACTATTTGTTCAGAGCACCTGTAGTAAGGATCAAAGTACTCTCTTGGAGGTATGTGTGAGGTAAAGTATGAGATTGTTTCAGATTTTAATTATGACAACTTCTTTAGTGAAAAGCAAAAAATATTTTGAAATTTGACTTGTAAGTAAGATTTAGGCTGTGCTGACTTCCTTGTTTAGAATTAGGAGGCTGAGGAATTGTTATCAATCATAGCATTCTTTCCTGTCTTTAGTGCCACACCTAATTTTTAAGATGCAAAAATGCTGATTTCCTAAGTCATTGTAGTGCAGATGATACTGGCTGTTCTCACATTTTTGTGCCTTTTAATGAGCTTTAGAGCTTACAGGTCCCATCATTAAACTTCAGGATGAGAACCTCAGGAAAGTTATGAATTTAATCTGAATTATTTAAATTCTGGGTTTTTTAAGAGGAGGAATGAAGCTGAAATTGCTGAGATTTAGCTTAAAAAATTTGGAACTAACAGAACTGCTTTGTCTTTCCATAATCTCTGGCCTTGACAGTTTAACAGACCTTATTGACCATCTGCTTTGTCTAGTTTGCCACGAGGCAGAGTAACAACTAAGCCAAAATACTGGCTGCACATTGTACTAATTGTCTTGAACACTAAGAGTAATTATTGATGTTGTACTCCCGAAGAGTTCTGTTCTTTGCTGCAGTTGTGGGATATTGAAGCAAAGTTAGTTAGGTGGTGATAAAGTTGCTGTCTGACTGTGTGCTGGAGTCTTTATTAGTTGTCCCCTTGCTCTCTTCTCTTAGCCATTCTCAACAGATGGGACCTGGGGTATATTACAGTCTTGTTCCCCTGCTGTTAGTGCCGACTGCTGCTCTTTGCCTCTCACAAAGCTGGAAAAAGCAACAGCTGTTTAGTAATTTCTCTGGCTGAAGAAAGAAACATAATAAGGGGAGGGAGTGAGAGACTGAAAGATTAGTTGTCTTATTTGTGAAGGACCAGAAAGAAATGCTCTTGTTGCTTTCAAGAGCCAGTATCTATTCTGAGAACAGATTTCATATTCTTTGGAGTTTGTATTCCTGGAAAGACAGCATCTCTCCACTGTGAGAGGAGAAGTAGAGAGCTTTAAGCAAATAGCATTAGTTATGTTTACATATCTTTGGCTGGAGGAACCTGACTCTGGGCTGCTCATTAGTGTGACTAATTCTGCTCAAAGGCACAGCCTCTGGGGAAGGAAAGCTGTTTTTAAATCTAGACTGGGCTGGTGGCAGATACATATAAAATGTTCTCTGAAGGGGATGTGGCAAGACTGGCAGTATTCAACAGCTGTCTACTTGATCAAGGAACATGCTGGAGGTAGTATCTCTGCAACTAGAAGCTGAATCCTGTTGAGCTTGTTATAATAAACAGATGGCTTCTTAATATGCTCTGCTGTGCTACAGGAATCCGTGCTTCTTTGAGGCCTTCCTTCCTATACTTCAATTGCTCAATCTACATACAGGTACTTTTTCTTCTGGCAACTTTCTGTTCATGCACATGTTTATGTAGGTGCATATTTGTGGTCTGTTAACATGCTTCTGAAGAGTTAGTGTGTACGTATGTCTATGCTGTGTATGTAGTGTGCTGTTAGATGGTGTAATACCATTTAGTATAGTATTGCCATTTAGTGTAGTATCAAACTGAATGGAGCTACTGTTTGGCTGTACTTTTAAAGTACCTAACCCACTGAAGATGCTTTCTGTGGTAGGTAAATAACTTCAAAATGTAAACTGAAAGATTGCCGTACTCATTTGGACTCTGTCTGAAAAGCTGTCTAGTGAGCTGCAGACAAAGCCCCTGAAAACACCTCATTGTTTTGGCCTTTGTAAGCCAATTGCTAATCAAAAACACTGCTCGGATCGTATTCTGGTCCTCTAGGAGTTGCATAGGATCTGTAACTTGCATCAAAGTACTTTGGATCCAAGGCAGTCTTGGTGTGTGCTGTCCAACAGAACTGTGAAACTGAGAAATGGTATGAGTTCTCTCCTTCCTTGGAAGCTTTGTTGTTATCCCTGATAATTAGAAGTCTCTGGCATTTAGTGGATACTTGAGAAAATCACACTCCCCTTACAACTGTTTCTACCTACCCATTTTTTTTTTAATCTGCTGTGTTAATATGGGTGGGTGGTCTATTACTCCCTGCTAACAGGGTTATAGCCCTTGGTCAAGGCCCTATTTCAATCATAGAAAACAAATTGAAGAAGTTGTTTCCTTTAGTGTGTATTTGGAAGCTGTGCTGTTAAGAAGAAGGGAAAAAGAAGTTAATGTTCATCCTTCAGCAGGTGGTTGAGGCTTCTTCTTGTTAGTTCAGTCCAATTGCAGTTTCTCTGTTCTTGATACTGCCAGTATGTACAGTCATCTCATTTAAGGGCCCTTATCAATCCTGAACTTGTTCAGTTTGCATGTATCATCTTTCAGTACAGTGATTTGTGAGGGTCAGCAGCTGTTGCGTGAGCATCTGGAATTTTTATGGTTATACTGGAAAATACTGTGCATCTGAGGATGGTGCTTTGGCTCCATTCTGTTTTAGGCTTGCTAACACTGTTGTGATTGTATAGTCGACCACAGGTTTTCGTTACACAATATGAAGAGATCTGCCACATGTTTGCTGTAAGCAAGTTAGCATGTGCTAGAAGATAGTGAGCTCTTACGTGTTTAAGAAGAAAAGAGTAAATTAGATGCTTCAGAATGACCTAATTTTTCTTTTATGTCAAGCCAAAACCAACAAATATCTTGCCTTACACTTTTTTCCTTCACTGTGACTTAAATGACTATGGTTATGGAACCACAAAGCTTTTCATCTTTTAGAAAAAAAAAAGAATGTATCTATATAATCCAGAACTCTGATTCTCCTGGAATGCCACTGGGAGGAAAAACGCACATTCACTTTATGACCATATACAACAGTGTAGATTTTTAGAGATTACTGACAAGTCCCAACTTCACATGTCTGTGTTTCTGTAGAAGATGGACAATATTTTAACATATGTTTGATGTTGCTTAAGGAAGATAAATCATGAAGTTCAAGCTGGAGATGGTGAACAGATTCTAGGCTGACCACTGGAAAATGAGTTTAAGGGTAAAGACTTGTCCATAAGGGAAACTTTCATAGGAATCAATTTTTCTTACCTCTGCCCATAATCCTTACAGAGATACTCAGCTGCAGCAGAGCTGCTTCTTTTTGAATCACTGTGCTGTTACTATGTTGATGTACTTGTGTGCTGCTTTATGATAAAAATTCAAGCTGCGTTTTAGTGCTTTAGAAGGACTGACTCTTTGAATGGAACTTGTAATTGGAGTAGCATCTGTCCTCTTCATCTGCTCTGGAGTTGCTTGAGAGCCAAGAGGAGAGGCCAATCTGTGGTGGTGCCAGCTTGAAACAAACAACAGTTTACAGTGACTGAGGAAGAGAAAGAGCCAGCAGCTTGGGTAATGAGATGGAAGAACTTGGGTTGAGTGGATGCTTCTCCTCTTCTTATTGGAAATACCAGTTAATTGCTTTAATGAGGTTCATAACTACAATTTTAAGTGTTTTGTGTGTGTACTGTATAGTCACTGCCCTGTTAGTATATCTTTCATTCCCACTTAAATTCTGCAGCTAGCTCCTGGCACATACATGGATGTTAAAATGGCTTTATACTAAAAAGATTTGCAGAAGTTGATTCAAAGTTGTTTTGCACCACATGTGTGCTTCGTAATTGTTTCCAAGTAGGGAAGTTTTAGCTGTTCCTTTGGCTATTGATATGTGACAGTATCTTACAGGGTTAGAGTCAGTTTGCCTAGAGCATATCTTTATGCTGGGATTGTCCTGCTTGACATCACTTTGCTCTGAATTCCTTTCTCCCTAACACTACCAAAAACCAAACTTTCACACCTGTGCCTCATGACTTATGCTTTCCAGGGAGTTTGGAAGAGTAACCAGCATGTTACTGTCACCTTGTGACAATAGGGTTTAGTGGTCCTATGTTCTTTTTTAGTGGTCAAGAGTGAGCTCCCTGCTGTTTGAGTCTTTAGCTTACAGGACTCATGTTTTCATGATTCATTTGCTGATCAGCTGCTTAAAGTGATCTCTGTGGTCTTACAGATCTATTGAAGGCGTGTCTTATACAGAAAATACTGGTCTGGAAAATGCAAAGAGATATCATCACTATCTTATCTTTCACCCAGTCAGTGCTGTTCTTCTGAACTTTACTGACTTATTTCTGCAAATCTATCTCTGTATCTTGAAGTGGGTGCATTAGAAGGGTGTGTTTGCTTGTGGTAGGACAAGTGGAGGAAGGAGAAGGCATAATTCCTATGTTTGGGGTTGGTTGGGGGCAGGACTGAAGATGTGTACTGTGATGCTGTCAGGTTACCCTTTAGACCTGGGAACTCGAGAGTGCTCCCTATTCCCTGGGTTTGGACACAGGTCTCCAACAGGTGTCCTCTTTAGGATTTACTTGGAGTAAGGTGTTATCTTCATAATAGTAACTTAAGGCTATTTGACCACTTGCCCCCTAATCAACATAGAGGTGATTTTGCAAATGAAGATAGGCTTCAGCTAGATCTTTTCTTAACCAGGTAAATGCTCAGTCTGGAAAAGAGAAGGCTCCAGCCTACCAGTACCTGAAGGGGATCTACAGGAATTCTGGGGAGGGACTGTTTTCTGGGGCATGTAGTGATAGGATGAGGGGAAATGGTTTCAAACTAGAGCAGGGCAGGTTTAGATTAGACATCAGAAAGGAGCTCTTCACCGCTTGTGACCAGTTTATGAAAATTCTCAGTTTAATTAAGCACTTCCCCACGTTTTTTGTTTGATAAGGTCACAGATTGTCTTATGTAAGCAAACTTCGCTTATAACAAGCAAGGAGAGATTTGGCTCTTCCAATTTGTCTTGGCAGGGAATCCTAGTCACAGTGACCAAGAGCTGAAAGTCACTCCACCTTCTGCTTGCAGTGTCTTTCCTCTGCTCTGGCCCTGGGATGAAGTGAAAAGGTAGGCAGTAAGGATGTAAAAGCATTATCTCAAAAAGTTGGAGCAGAGAAGGTAGGATTTTGCAGGAACTGAACGGTGTGAGTAAAAGCTGAGGACTGAATTTTTAAGAATGGGAGCAGAGATGGATAGTTGAAGACTGTCCCCGCCTGGATCAGAAGACTTTTCCATGATCTGCCAGTAACTTTAGGCACTTTTGGTGTGTTTGTAAAGTGTTACCTCCCTCTAGTGGCGTGTGTGCAAGGTATTGGTCCCCTGCTAGCTCCAGAGGTGAGGGTAGATCAAATTAGAACATATAGATAAGACATGGTATCATTAGCTTATTCAAACCATTAGCCATTCAAGCCCTGTTACATATACAATTCACTTGGTGCTCCTGTGAGAGGTATTGGGTGACTTGTGGAAGCCTTTCAGTTGACGAGTGATGGTTGATGTCCTTTTCTGGGTGTTTTAACTGACTCTGTATGAGATCAGGCTTAGACATGCTCAATACAGGGGAAGCTTAGTGTAAGTAGGCACTATGTCACAGATAAATTGTGATTTTTCATAAATAATAGGATCAAAATGAGTGTATAAATCTGTTAACTTTGCCTTTTATGACTCTGACTTTATGTAATGAATAAGAGTTGTGAAGAAAGACTTGATGTTAGTGGAGGAGATTGCTGCTCTGGTAACAACAGCAAAGTGCAACATGGGCTTTTCTAACTCTTGGATGGTGCCAAGGCTGGATGCCATGTGCTTAGGGTTGTGGAGTTTCAGTCTGTCTTGCCTTTGGGTTGTCATTCAACTGACTGGTTGCTAATGAGGTAAGTGTCTGATAGGGGAGAAAATGGTATGTAATTGCATAAGGATTTTATCATACTGGGAGCAGCATCCTAAAGGGGCTTTCTGATTAGCTGTGCAAACTAATATTCACCTTTTGCATGAGGCACCTCACCTGGACCAACAGAGGTGAGAGAGAAGCTTTGTTTACATGAGATCATCAGGGCTCCTAGGGCATTACTGCTGTTAATATTTCAGGATTGGAGAAAATTTACTGCCATTTAGTAATTCGGTTGTACCACTGAAGATTCTTGGTCCTACTGCAAGTGGCACTTGTGAGTCTTTTCTTGCTGCTCTTAACATCCTTTTCTAATCTTTTTTTAATTCCTATCAATCGACACTTGCAGCCCTTCTGTGTTGCAGATAGCTTTATTTTAGCTGTTGTATTTGACCCTCCACTTCACTAGGACTAACTTTAAATTGAAAAGAGCTTTCTTTGATAATGGGTTTATAATACTTAAAGTATTCACTAATTTTTATCC
The DNA here is from genome assembly GCA_013400935.1 of Turnix velox. Lineage (NCBI taxonomy): Eukaryota > Metazoa > Chordata > Aves > Charadriiformes > Turnicidae > Turnix > Turnix velox. Next base: position 261,976 of record VZTY01017277.1, read on the forward strand.
TCTCATGGTTCAGGGCAGAAGTTCCCCATAACTGGATGCTTCAAGATGAGGAATACATTGGGTTTTTTCCTTTGTTTCATACAAATGCTTATTTGGTAGTATTTTATCTGTATTAACTGTAATCCATTCATAATCTCACCATGTTACATTATACCATGTCTATCAGTCTTGGTAGTTACAGCAATTTTGCCATCCCAAGACTGAAGCCATCATCTTGCTGTGGGACAATGTCATCCATATCTGCAGATGAGCTATCAGTATTAGATGTCCAACAGATGTGTATTTTAATAAATATTTTAATATGATAAATAGATACATCTAGTGGGACTGGTTCCGTTTTGTATTTTGGTTTTGTTAACTTACTGTCGTCATCTTTCAAGACTTTGGGAGAAATATAGGGGAGTTCTGCTTTCTGGCTGTTTCCAAACTTGCTATACAAATGATGGCCTACCATTTAGTGCTGCACTAAACTTCTCCTTTCTCTCTGAAACTTAAAATCTAAAGTAAGACCTGAATAAACCCATTTCATTTCTTCCCTGCACTGGGAATGAGATGATATGCAGTGAGGATGACAGATAGTAGACTAATTTGAGAGTTAGGTTTCTAGTGGGAATTTTTTTCCATAAAGCAAATATTGTTGTTTAAAATTTAAAGTCTTAGGTGAAAATTTAATTAGCAAATACTTGTAATGGTCTCAGAACTGCTATTGCGGTGCTGCAGGTGCTGTTGTTGAGGTCTGAAGACTAGAACGTGCAAGTGTCCTTCAGCTGCCTTGCAGAATCCAGCCCTTTGGCTTAAGGTCCTATAGGAGTTTTCGGTGGTCTCACTAAGGGATGCTCACTTGTTTCTATTTTATTCACTTGTTGGGGCTATGATCAATTTTTCCAGAGGCTAAAGATTTGGAGGGGTTCTAGTATCTTAAACAGCTACAGCTCTTTCCTACTAAATGCATGACTTGCCTCAAGGTTTTTTGCCAGTAGCCTGCAAAGAATTCAAATAACCTGAACTGTGAGCCTGTCTTCCAGGGTTGAATATAAGCTGCATTAAAAAGCACAGAATCAGACTTTGACCTTTTTGGACTTAAATGTACTCAAGCAGAAATTGGCTCATCTTCTGCCTACACTGTTAACCAGAACTGGAGAGGGCGCTTAAAAGGAGCATATCCATCCTTCCCTCCTTCAGCTATTTCAATTGATGGGTGTTTGCACCTGCAGCCCTCCCACCTTTATTTTAGCTTTTCTGGGGGCTGCTCCCTGACAGCATGCTTCGTGTTGCTTCTTTTGGCCCTGTCATCTGCTATTTGCAACACCTTGTCTCTCTCTCTCTCTCTCTGGAGCAGAGGATGGACAGTGCTTTGGTCTTCTTGCAAAGCCTCATGACACTAATTAGACTCTTTAAAAGGTGTCTTTAAGGGTGTTTTAAACACCCCCTTTAAGCTATGCACAGCACCTTTGAGGTGTGCCCCAGGCAAATCTGGATCTAGCTGCTTAATTGTAGTAGGATCAATCACACTTCTCCCACCAATAAAATCAATCAGAAGATGTGACTGTTTCTTCCTTCCCTTTCATTACAACTGTTTGCATGCCTAACAAAACTCTGGAGAACCATACAGACATGGTGATTTCCCCCTCCATTTGTGTTGTTTATCAGAGTTCAAATCCGCTGCCAAGCAGTGAAGATCCACATAATTATTACAGAAAATGTACCTTAGTTGGGTGCCAGTGTTAGGCACTCGATTAGGATGTCAGATGCAGCTTTAGTTCCTTTTTTTCTGAAGTAGTACATGTTTTGCTTTTTGGGTTTTTCTGTCATGGCATTCCTCGTTGTAGGGGAGCTGTTAGCTCTTACACTAAAGCTTTGGTGAATTACCAGTACAGTTGCCTGCTGGACTAATGGTGTGGACCTTAAATACATAGGAAAAAGCTGATTTCAAGAAGGTGAAAGTGAAGAGGATTAGAAGCAGGGATTTCTCTCACAGCAGAACAGTAACAATCAAAGTAAAACGGAGCCTTTAGGAGTGCTCAGCTTCAGTGAAGTAGATTACGTACCTGCTATGGAATCTCCCCCTTAATGTTGCCTTTTGACATTGTTTCAGTTTGCCAGGATGTCATGCTGTCAGGCAAGAGTTCAAAATGTGTCTGACAAAACGCTCACTTTGCTGAACAGCTAGCTCTTCTTAGTGCATTTATGCAGGTCCATGGGTGCATACTTCAGTAAATTTACACCATTAATGTTAACTCTAGACACCTTGTGTTTAGAATGAGTTACTTAAATAAAACATCCAGGACATTTATTACCTATTTGGGGAATTTGTGTCCTGTCTCCTTGAGGCCACTGTAAGGGTGGGACTTGGTGTTCGAGGTTGAGACCAGTGAGGTGCTGCTTTACTATCTTGAATTGCCTTCTATAATGAGACAAAGCAAAAATTGGCCAATAGAATTTTTTTTTTTTAATTGTAAATGCAATAAATGTTGGTCTTTGTGGATGACTAATTCTCTATAGGATTCCTGAGCTTAGAGGCCCTTCAAAAAGGGTGAACTGCTTCTCTGACTCAGAGAACAATGTGTCTGATATGCTGGTGATGAAAAGTGTATGTGTGGAAGAGTTTAAAAAACAAAATTCTCTAAAATATTCCATGCCTTAGACTTCTTGCTTCACTGCAGGCTCTGGAAATTTGAGCTCTCTGTTGGGGCATGAATGTCATTCTTGTAAGCTAGCAATAAGCAGGGGAGATCTTCCATTGTGTAATAAAATAAGCAGGCCAATCAAGGAAGTTTTCTAAGATTCCGAGGTTTTTTTAGTGACTGTGCAATTTTACTGACTTCCTCTTCTCTGCCCTCTTTATCCTCTTGCTCAGTACTGTGAGAACAGCATGATTTGTGCTACTGAACATGACCTTTTAACACAATTCCTGACTGTGAGGGAAAGGTTGTCCTGTGTGGTCAGGACTTGCCTTTCTGCTGTCCTGGGAGCAAGGAACCAACAAGACTGATTTCCTTACTGATTTCCTTATTGTCTAGGGTTTTTTTGTGCTATTAGTAGGCTTCTCTTGAGGTTAGTTAAAGGATATCTCCATGGACTGAGTGGGAATTTTTGCTTTTCAGGAAGAAGAGATGCCAGATGTAGAAATTGACATTGATGACCTTCTTGATGCAGCCAATGAAGAGGAGAGAGCTCTCAAATTACAGGTAATGTTATTTTCTAATTTTGAATTGGAATGTGACTGAGCTAATGCATCCGAGTCCATATCTTGTGTTTGACTGAAGCCACTGCAAGTGTAGAATTACAGCTATAAAGAAGGTTCCCAAGACTGAGATTATCCTAATCTACTGGACTGTACAAAGGTAATAAAAATCCTTTAGGTGTAAAAAGACTTTTGGAAAGTAGGTGATGACAGGAGTAAATAAAAGCCCAGTAATGTAGGGAGATATGCTGAGACAGATTAGACTCGTTGTAATTTCTATAGTTATATAAAATAAAGAACAGAAAACATAGAAAAATAAAGAACAGTCACATAAAAAGAATTGTATGACTGAGTCATGGTGGTTGGATACTTCCTTTGATTCACTCTAGCAGAAATATATGCAATATGCATATGCAGACCAGAAATCCTCTCTTGTCCTTAAAGTTGTTTCTTGGTCTATACTAGCTAGAAATTGAAACCCATTGAGTTATTTTGGAGTTAGTTGCCTTACAGCTTAGAGAAAGGATAAGATGGCCAGCAACAGGAGTTACTAGGCAAATTTGGAAGCTGTCTGTTGAAATAATACAGTTCAAACTATTTCACTTAGCTATCTGAATCCTGCTTGAGGTAAAAGTTTAAGAATGGATGAGAGAGGGCAAGAAGGAAATTACCTTTGTTTTAATAGATAACTATCTAGATGAAAATATAAAATCAATGTAAGGATCTCTAATCTTTTCAGATGCAATAGAGGAAAGAGGAAGGAAACCTGTGCCAGAGCAGTCTTTTGCCCTCAGTTGTCTCTGAGAGTTGACTAATGTGGTGTTTAGATGCACCCATCTGACTTGAAGGGCTTGTTGGGATGCTTTTTAGTTCCCACTTCCCAGCCAAAGAGGAATTGGCCTTAGTCTGTTTACTCGTTATACAGAAATAGCTTTGCTGCTTATGCCTAAACAAGCTGCTGCAGGTGCCCAGCTAAGAATGCTCAACTAGGCTAATGGCTGTATTTTTGCATTATAAAGACTGTGGTGCTATCACAGAAAGCTACAGGTGATATGGTCTTGGATTCTCCTGAAGGAGTGACTTTGTATCTTCAAACCTGGAAGAAGCCATCATTTCTGTCCTGTTCCAAATCATTCTGAACCAGCTATGGAGGAAAGATGTCTTGCTATAATGCTTGGTTTTCAGTAGCATCTTCATGCAGTGATTCCTGGTTCTTGATCCTTTTCTTTCCCCACTTCCTTGCCCAGTTTCATGCTGTATACTTGTTTATGTTCTGTTGATGATATTCTCTACTGGAACTGACACTTTCATATTTTGCTTCTAGGAAACTCTTGTAGATTGCTACAAACCAACAGAGGTAAAAGACTTTTTTAAAATACTACTCATATGTTACAAGTGTAGCTATGTTCAAGCTAAAGTAACTAAAAAAAATCCCAAACATAAAGTAGATACAGGAATGTTAATAAGTAGCTGGTGGGTTTAGGGATTTACATCCTAGGAATGTTTAGGCCTGTCACTTGACCTCAGTGGATATAGTGTTGGGCCCTGCAGATGATCATTCCACCTGGAAGTATTCTTCTGTGATGTCCTTATTGACTTTACTAATGCTTAAAGCTATTGTGTTACAAGAGAACTAAATATAATTTTCATCAGATGGTTAAAACCCTAGTATATTTGTAAGAAACTTCAACTTAAGAGATAGACTTCATGCTCTTCAATGTGAAGCCATTTAATTTTATCTCTGAAAGTAGTTTATTCTGGGAGCTGTTAAGTGCATATGCAGCTCAGCTAATTTTTGTGAATGGACTTGAATACAATTGTGGGGTAACCCAAGTAANATTCTTCTGTGATGTCCTTATTGACTTTACTAATGCTTAAAGCTATTGTGTTACAAGAGAACTAAATATAATTTTCATCAGATGGTTAAAACCCTAGTATATTTGTAAGAAACTTCAACTTAAGAGATAGACTTCATGCTCTTCAATGTGAAGCCATTTAATTTTATCTCTGAAAGTAAAATAGTTTATTCTGGGAGCTGTTAAGTGCATATGCAGCTCAGCTAATTTTTGTGAATGGACTTGAATACAATTGTGGGGTA
>VZTY01017277.1:268057-291123 GCA_013400935.1 Turnix velox
GAAGAAGCCATCATTTCTGTCCTGTTCCAAATCATTCTGAACCAGCTATGGAGGAAAGATGTCTTGCTATAATGCTTGGTTTTCAGTAGCATCTTCATGCAGTGATTCCTGGTTCTTGATCCTTTTCTTTCCCCACTTCCTTGCCCAGTTTCATGCTGTATACTTGTTTATGTTCTGTTGATGATATTCTCTACTGGAACTGACACTTTCATATTTTGCTTCTAGGAAACTCTTGTAGATTGCTACAAACCAACAGAGGTAAAAGACTTTTTTAAAATACTACTCATATGTTACAAGTGTAGCTATGTTCAAGCTAAAGTAACTAAAAAAAATCCCAAACATAAAGTAGATACAGGAATGTTAATAAGTAGCTGGTGGGTTTAGGGATTTACATCCTAGGAATGTTTAGGCCTGTCACTTGACCTCAGTGGATATAGTGTTGGGCCCTGCAGATGATCATTCCACCTGGAAGTATTCTTCTGTGATGTCCTTATTGACTTTACTAATGCTTAAAGCTATTGTGTTACAAGAGAACTAAATATAATTTTCATCAGATGGTTAAAACCCTAGTATATTTGTAAGAAACTTCAACTTAAGAGATAGACTTCATGCTCTTCAATGTGAAGCCATTTAATTTTATCTCGGAAAGTAGTTTATTCTGGGAGCTGTTAAGTGCATATGCAGCTCAGCTAATTTTTGTGAATGGACTTGAATACAATTGTGGGGTAACCCAAGTAAGTAGGATTTACTTCAGAGTACCCAACTACCAACATGAGTATCCATTATTGCACTCAGTGCCAATACAGCCTACTTCTCATAGGAATGCATGCCAATTAGGAAGAGTAAATATTGTAATAAACATATAAAGTAATTGTCAAAAAATCTAGGCTGTGGGTCAGTTCCTTGGTTCAATTTATAATGTCAGTGCCTTCCCAAAAGTGACTGCTGTGTGATGTTTAGTAGAGTAGGTGGTTTAAAGGACTCCCCTAGTCAAGATCCTTTTAGTTGTGAATGACTGAGGCCAGGTATTTGGATTTTAAAACATGGCTGAAAATAGCTTGCTTCTTCTGCAGCATCTGTTGACTGTGGCTGTGTAAACTGCTGGGGCTTAAGGATAATCAGGCTGCCAGGAAGAACCACTGATATGGTTAAGTAGAACCTTCCCTGTGCATCACACTTTTTTTCAGGGCTTTTCCATCTTTATTGATTCCTGTGGTACATGGGAAAATCCTACAGAGCTGTTATTAAAGTTGCAAACTTTTTGATAATGTGGAGAACTGACCCAGAAAGACTGGCATGGTTACACTTGTACAATTTGATCTCTGTTGTATGTTGTTTTCTTTACAGCAGGTAGCACACCTCTCCCATTATAGAGATTCCAGGCCTCCCAAAAAAATCAAATCTCACTATAGTAATGCTACACTACAGATGACCCTGTCAGCTGTCTCCGTCCTCCTTTCATCAAGTGCTGTTGAATTTTAGTTGTACTTCATAAAACCTGCTGTGGCATCTGTAGCCTGATGTGGTTCTTGTCACAGGCTAATGAGAGAAAAGATCATGAGTGGGTGGGAGGAACAGGTTGCCAAGAATCTAGCAGCTGCTTATGTGCTGGCCTGTTATCTGAAGGTGGATGATGAAGGCAGAGAACCAAATTGTTAGCTTTCTTCCTCTTCCACTGAGCATGAAATATGATTTACTTAGCTCTGAAGTTTGACACTTAAGAGCTCTGAAATTTGTTGTTGCCTTGTAAAGGTACAGGACAGATATTAGTGAGCTTTCCACTGAGAACTGCAGTCATAGAACTGCAGGAAACACTTGAGCTATGCCAGTACATTGAGTAGGTACAGCAACTTGCAAGAAACAAGATCCTGGACACATGTGCTTGACCACCTTCAAGGTAGTTGGATAAAGGTTTTAATTCTGAACCTTGACCCATCTTTTCAATCCCTGCAGATTAAGATGGAAGCAACCCCTTTACCTGCCAGAGTATCCATCTTCCTCAACCAATATTTTTGAGATAGTGAAATTGAAAGGAGTACTCAATCCACTCTTCTGTGAGGAAGCTCTCAAAAGAAGAATTGCTTCCCAGACTGTTTTCACAACTGCAGCTGCTCTTCCTCTGTAGCATAAGCCTAGTAATACTGTGTGACTGCAGTATTAAAAAACCTGATTTTTAACTTGTCATTTGTGCTCTAGGAAGAGCCATTAAATTGACTTAACTTACTATGTGGGTATCCACACTTTCCTAGAAAAGTATGCAATCTTCTCATATTTTCAGACCACTCAAAACTATTGAGGTAATTGCTTTTTGAAAGGATTTCTAGAAGATTTGTGGAGAATGGATGTGAGCTGGCAGAATTTCTCCTGAACTATCAAATACAGACAATCAAGTGTACTAGGGATTTTAGCATCAAGAGTTATGCAATTTACAGAAGGGAGTAATCCCGGTTTGGGGAAAGAAATTGTGAAATGTGGTACCTCCACTATTCAGAACATATGGGGAAAAAATACATTTAGAAAGTTTAATAAATTGAAGCTCTTATCCTATCTGTTTAAAAGCAAACAAAAAGCTGTTACATATTTGGGGCTTTGTTTTTGCATCAGTTTTGCTTAGTGTCTTCCCTTTAGAATAAAGGTTAAGGCAAGACTGGCTTTTTGGGCATGTATTCTGACTTGACTTTTCATCGGAAGAAGTAGAACTATCCAGGTCACTTGAAAGGTGGAAGGAATTCTTAAGTTCTTTAATAAATTTGCTCAAGATAGCTGCTGACAAATTTATGAATAATTGCTATGAAAATTTTCTGATGGAAATGTAGATAATATCCTCTAGAATTTTAAAAGCTTTTCTACGGTAGTAGTAGTGGCTCTTGTTTTAATTTGCATGGAAATATGTGTAGTGTGGCAATCTTTTTGTAAAGAGTCATGAAGTCTACCCAGACAGACAAGGCAAGTAAAGATTAATCAGGAAAGTGCACACTTTCAGTGGGTTTTTTTAAATTAAAATTATTTGCTAATCAAGATTCATATGCAATGCGCCTGATGTGTCATTCAGTCATTAAAAGTTTTGCAAAGTGTGTCAGAAAGTAAAAACAATTCATGTGCACAATTTGTCAACTTGGCTGTTACTACAAGCATGAAAATTAAAGGAGTCAGTGTCTAAGAGATACAGATGATAACTGGTGAGCTGGTTTTGTGTTAATCACTGCATTATATGACTTTTACAAAGTATTGAAGTATACAAAGTATTTGTACTTGATCCACAACTACCTTGCTCCTTGAAGTTAAGCTGCAATTATTGAAGTTGAGCAGCTGCCTTACTCAAGTTATAATAGGGTTTGAGATCTCAAATGTAGACAGTGCTTTGTCATATGATGATGATCTTCCCACCATGCAAAATTCAGCAATGGTTGAAGTATTATGCAGACAGTTTACACTTTGACTGCTTCCCCTTTTAGAGGATGGTATCTACTAAATCAGAGCCATAGCCAAACCTGGGATCTCAGATTTTGTGCTTGAGAAGGAACAAAGGGAAGCAGCATTATTTTGTATTGCTTATGTGCCAGAGCAGCTGGTGCTTCACTAAGTGTCATGCTTCATCTGTGGAAAATTCAACTCAGTCCTTTGTCAAGTTACTGTCTTGATTCTATGAGTTGGAGAATCTTAATGTTGGTCACAGGGAATTTTGAGTCTCATGTATCTGTGAATGTAGCAAATTTAACATATAATCTTTCTTCTTCATAGTACTGTTTAAATACTTGAAAATCAACTCCTACTTAGAATAGAAAGACCATTGTGGACATGAAATCAATGACATTTTATCAAGACATACACTTATTTTACCACTTTTCTCTTAGAAATATCTAAGCTTCAGGCAATGAGCTTGAAATCCCTCCCACGCAGGACTAAGTCTCTCCAATTTTGTTGGCATAATTCTTTACTCAGTTGAGAATGTGAGAAAAAGGAGATGAAGTTTGTTTGGCTGGGAACTTTTAATTAAACAACTGCAATTTTCAATCTGATCTCCAAATACACTGTTTTAATTGTTGTGTGTATTCACTGGAGAATTGTCTGGAGATATTGACGTTACTGACTAGTCAGTTACTTCAATGGCTGGACTATTTCAGCTGCATTTGACACTTAACTTTAAGAAAGATAATTTAAAGAGAAAGATTTGCTTAGCTGCATGTTTCCCTGCATTGACTCTAAGATGGAGCGAATGGCAGGGTTGTGATGCAGCTTTTTAGAGTCGTCCAAGCTCTGGATTTTAAAGCTAAAAGCTATTTTGAGTTTGTCTTCAGATAATGCATGTATTTAGTATGCAGACATGAATAGAAAGCTCAGTCCTTCTGAAATGAACCTTCTAAAATTCTGAAGGATTATGTATTTTTTGAGGTCGTGTTGTGTTATGAACTATCTCAGGGTAATGCTACTATTTTGTTTTTAAATGTAACTGTATTATTTGTCTGCATTACTTGAAATCAATTGTGTTGACTCTATTACTTGAAATCATATAGAGAAAAAAGTTAAGGAACTTGCATGTTTAAAAGCAATGCTGACAAAGGCATTTCTAGAAAAATGTGATTTCTTCATCTGTTGAACCTACAATTGGTGAAGTTAAAATACACCTTTACAGGGACTTCTCTTGTGCGTAAAGTAGCACCTGGATAATATATGTTTCAGTGTGGCTTATTTGAAAGGTACCGTGTCATTTAGGTGGTGAGGTTGTTCACTGGAAAATTTGAGCCTCAATCATTCAGCTAGGAGGGTATGCTTTGTGTCCTGTCACATCAACTTGACTAAATCTGTAACTGCATTTTGCGTTTATAGCTAAATGATTTGATGATAAGTTCCCCTTTTTAGGTGTATCCATAATACCATTGGCAAACATTATTCTCCTAATGAGGGATAAGTAAAGGAGTGTTTTAGCTTTTAATGCATCTACAGTTATAAGAAAACATACCAAAAGGATTTCACATAGTGCTGCAATTCTGTAAGCTTCTTTTTTCTCACAATTTAAAAAGAATATACTAAAATTGGAGAAAATGTCACTGTAAGCAAAAACTTGGTCCATTAATTTTATTTTGTCCTGTCATTCACTGAGCTTCACAACCAGTTTCATCCAGCATAAGCCAGTGTTGTTAGCTGTGGCTTCTTGTTCCTGTCTTGCCTCAGACTGCCATGAGTGCTAGTGAGGAGTTCGGTGGTGAACTTGGTCAGAGAGCTGAGCCAGCATGATAAGAAGCAAGGCAGGAGTACAAGTAGCACAGTTTTTAGTCATATTTTGACTGTTTGTATTGTATTTAGCCATAGACTTTGCTTGATTCAACAGTTGATAGAGGGCCCTGTGTAGTAGAAGTTGGAAAGACCATTAGCAACTGAGCTGAACAGAGGAAAATCTTAATTGTTCACACTTCCACTGTGTGATGATGCAAATAAGGTTTCTGTCAGGCTGGAGAAATTCTGCCCTAGCAGTAAAAGCAGTAAAAGGTATTATGGGATCATAAAAATTACTCATATTTTCTAATCTTCTTTCCTAGGAATTTATCAAAGAGCTGCTATCTCGGATAAGAGGAATGAGGAAACTAAGCCCCCCTCAAAAGAAGAGCATATAAATAACTTGAACTAGTAGCACTCTGTGAAAGACATGGCAAGGGAAATGGGACTTTGAATACAAGACCTCTGCTAAAACAGTTGTCTTTCTCCATATCTTTTTTTATTTCATTCAGTTCTGATTCAAGGAATTTTTGTGTGTTTTAAAGGTTCTTTTTAAAGTGTCAATTATTTTTTTTCAAGAATATCAACAATTTGGATGCTGCTCATCTTTCTCTTGAGGATTACTGAAGCAAGTGAGGAGCAGCAAGCCTACATGGTGAACCAGAAGATCATGTAAACTTATAGAGCAAGGAGATTTCTCCTTGCAACTAGTTGAATAACTTTTTTTTAAGTTGGTTGTACATTTAACTCATGGATGTCAAGTTTCTTGTGATTGTCTGCACATAATTAAGTGGGTTGTGAATACAGTTTCACATGGATGGAAAGGAAAGTTTGTTACAGTAAATTATTTAAATCATGGTTATAGCAAATTTGCTACCAGAAGGTACCAATTTAGATTACTAAAATGAGTGCTGCCATTTTTAAAATACCCTTAAAGGAGCCCAGTGAAGAATTTCATCATATCTCCTTCTTTAGACTGCAATATATGAGAATTGGGAATTTTAAGGACTTAATTTCTAGACCTTAAATTGTTTGACTGACTTTGATGCTTTTCCAAGTCACTTCCTCTCCACCTCATGTATCTTGGAACTGGGCTGACCATACTGTGTAAGAGCCTGCAGTAATATCTAGAGAAATGTCCATCACCACTTAAAAGCTGCTTCCTAGTGGAGGAAATGTAGTGCTTGCAAAATTAATTACAAGCACTGTTTTGCATTTAGTGATGTGATTTTAATTGAACAGTTTCCTCCCCTGCAAGGATAGGCAAATAATATTATAATTTCTGTTTATGACTCTGCCTTGAGAAGTGAGGAGACTTCTTAACTTGGGCTCTCTTACTTGTAAAAACAAGATCAGAAGAGAGATTCCTGCTCCCTCCTGGGAAATGTCCTAACTGAAATGTTCAATAAGCTACCATATGCTGGTAGGTGACACTAGTCAGGCATTTTATATCAAGGGTGCTCTGAACATATTTTATTTTTCAAAGGAAGTACATGTTTGTGAATTATATGCATACTGGCAAGCTTTTTTAATGTATTTAATTTTGTAATGTTTACCAATGATTTTATTTACCAGATATTTACTCAAATAAATGGAACAACTTGTGACTTGTTACATATGAAATTTACAAGATACGGTTGCTGAGTAGGCTGGTAAATGGACTTGCTGGGTCAAAAAGAGAAGACTGTGAGGTGGTAAGTACATACTGTATTAAGCCCTACTCACCTTCTGAGTTGCCCAGTATCACTTGGTTAAACAGCTGTAAACTGATGCATTCAAATGCCTTATTTTTGTAAGTCTCTTGCATATGAGGCCTTCTTTCCCTGTGTCCGAAAGGATTTAAAAACCAACAAAAAAATTCTTCAGGTCAATATTGCTCCTTCCTTTTTCCTTTCAGTAGAGAAAGGGGGAGGGCTTACTCTTTCTCTGTTCTCTACTGGCAGAATGGGATGTTTCAACACAAGGTGTCCTCTCCGCACCTCTGAATTCTCCTCAAGAAATTTCAGCAGCCCGAAGACAAGACTTGATTTGTTTGCCTGCAACATCATAAATTTTAATGTTGTATCTTGCTGAAGTTACAGTTCAGCTCTGGTGTTTTAGAGCAAATTTGTTTTTTGTAATTGTGAAGCGAAATTTGCCTTCCAGTAAAAGGTGTGGAGGCTGGAGGCAGAAATCAGTGAGATTAGTAAAGAAGTCTTAGTTATTCAAAACCTTTTGAGTGCCTGAGTGGATAGGTACTTTCAATGGCCTTGAAAAGCCTGTTGGTTTGTAAAGCCACTGATAGCCTTTTGTGAGCACTGATTTTATTAATCTGAAATATTGAAAAAACCCCAACCCTTATATTTGAGACTTGTTAGCAATGTTCAGTGTTTACTGTTCTGGTAAACACTGGTGTCTGATATTGTCTGCTCATGGATACTGTTTCCTGACTCATGAATTTATTCATCTGGCCTGAAATAACTGAGAGCATGCTGAGGTAGTTACAGGTGCCTCTATTTTGCAAATGATATTTAAAAACAATTTGAAGTCTGAATGTTAAAGGCTCTAGTAATTTCCACATGTACAGGTGCATGTTGATGTCACTTGTGATTTCAAATAGAACTTTTTTCTTCCTTTATAATAATGATAGGCAAAATTAGACATGTGCTAAAATTTGTATATGTTGTCTCATGTTCTGCAGCAAAAAGCTGCACTGAACATACTTTTCCCTCTCACAGAAGTTGTCTAAAAAATGCACATTCAACTGTGCACATCACACAGTTGCATCTTGTGTCCTATTCCTCTTGCGTTGAAGCAGTGGAAAAAAGCAGTCTACCCTCTGTAAAACCACCTGGTTTGGTGACACACCTAAAAACAATGAAGACTGAGACAGTCCTTACTATTTAGTATTATGTGGATGGAACTGTCACTTCTGAAGGGCTTCTGCTTTGCTCTTTTTACATTTTGCTGTTTCACAAAGGAGCAAACAAATCCCAAGTAGCTTTTTTTTTTTTTTTGCAGCTGGCCTAATTTTACTGGAGTCTTACTCTTGCTACTTTTTATTTAATGAAGGTATTCTTGGCCTTGGTCTAATTGAGGGAAGAATCAGATCATCCAGTTAAGATTTCATTGTGTTTTATGTATTTATACTGAGTGGGCATTCTTGGCTCTGAATGGTATTCAAGGGACATATCAATAGTACACTGTTACCTAAACAACTTGAAATAAAATCTTCCAGCCCTGGCTCTTCACTACCTTGGTGGGACAGCTTCTTGTGAGAAGTGCCAACTCTGACTGCAATGGGAGCTTCCTCTGGGCTTTTGAGGTGGCAAATAAAAGGAACTTAAGCTCCCTCTTACAAATAGATAGTGAAACTGAGGCTTTTCTTTTGGTATTGAAGTGCCTCTTCAACATACAAAGATTGCCTGCAAGACCCGTGTTCCTGGGATCTGCTTCTTGACATAATTAGTCTTTGCATGTTCTACAGCAGAAGGTGTCAGTGTTATGTCTCCTGTGGTTGCTCTTCCAGTTGGCTTAAAAAGAGGAGGAAAGAACTTGAAACTGTTTCTAGCATGCTTTGGGAGGCTACAGTGATGAGTTACTGTGTTCCTGTGGATGGAAGAAGGGAAATAACCATTCTTGCACCAGCCTTGGTTTTGCCCCTTCCCTCCTCTTATTCCTATGGTGAGCTTTATTCCTAAAGTTGCCATTTATGTAGGGAACATGGGAAAAATGTGAGAGGGAATCTTTTCATATTTTCTGAGAACATGACCAAGTAAAGCAGGAACAAAATAACTGTTCCTTTTGTGCACTCCCAACTCTTTGGCACTGAATCTTGATAAGATTCAGTGATATGATACCTACCATATCATGGTAGGTATGATAGCATAGGTAAAAATGAAATTACTCAGCAATCTATTTCTGTGATGGCTTTGCTGATTTAAGACAGACTTAATGTAAACATTCACCTTTAGGGTAAAAAAATTCACGTGAGCCACATCAACAGAGAGTCTGTTGCTTGGAAACTGGAATATACAGGTTTCATTGTGAACAAACAGTTGAACTCCTGGTCAAGTGCTGTAACAAAAGGATTAATTGAATGTTTGCTTCATAAGGCTTGTCCTTGCCAGCATCATGCTCAGATGTTAAACAGGTACAGAGTAACTGCATGCATTGCTTTTTCAACAATGTTGAGATTTGGGAAGGGAGGCAAAACAGAAATCAAGTACTAAGTAAAATTCTTTGTATGTATTTAGCTATTAAGAAAACAGTGTTGGTTTACTGCATGTATTTTTGTGAGGGGGGAAAAAATAAGGTATAAGGGTTTGCACTGGTTGGAGAGAAGTGTAAGAAAGAATGCCTGGAAGACCAAGCAGGAAGAACTCAAGTCTGGAAGAAGATGGAGCACCTAGATTGTGAGAGTGAGGAGCTCTTTGAGCATGCTACTGAGGGGTTGCACAAGATCACAGACCATTAGTATCTGGAAACTGGAAACTTTTCTAGAAAAGTTCTCATTAAATGAATGACTCAGTCAAGATAATCAGAGACCTTAATTCTCTAAACATCTACTTCAAATTTACTTATTTCAATTTATTGAAAAATAATTCTTGCCACTGTAGAAATGACATCAGTATAAGTATGGTGATGTTGAAGTTTGGAAGATATTGTGATGTCGAGGAAGTAGTTTGGAAGATGTCGTGATACCTAGTACTGATCAGATTTTATTTGCTTTTGTGTCTTCTAGTAGAACTAATGACCAAATTATTTGAGGTGTTTGCTTACTCTACTCATGGACTTCCTATTTCCAACAATAATTGCCATTAGCTATTTAAAATTAAAGACACTGTTCTATTAAACTTATTTTTTAAAAATATATCTAAGATTGAAACTTCCTTTTGGAGGCTTTGTTTCATGATAAACCTGAATGTCTTATCTCACTATGTTAGTATTTTTGTTGAATGTTTTTTTTCTCCAAGTTCAAAATCAAAAAGATCCTGGGATAGCCCTTAGCAGAGGTTTCTTTCTGATTGTGTAACTGTTCACTATTGGAATGGACTTGAAGCATGTACCAAAAAATACAGAAGCCATTCTGCTTCAAGGATAGATACTTGCCTGACTACCCTTTTAGGGGGCAGAGGAGAAAAGAGAACAAGAAACTTCCCTGACTCCTATGTCAGTGTCAGCAAGGCTTTGATTCTTGCCCTGGTTTGGTGAATTGGTCTGTGAGACCTGCGTGGGTTGATCTGTGTGGGCTTGTGGGAAATGCAGAGGTCAGTACTGCCAGATACATGAAGAACTGTATCACGCAGGCTATGACAGGATTATACTTAACCAAGATTTCCCTTCATGTTGCAAAAGCAACTGAGGCAAAAGCAGTCTAATTTAATCGTATTTAATACACTGGTCTATAGCGAAGAGGGAAACTCAATAGGGGTAATATATTGAAACCCTCATCTGCTGTTTCCCTGTAAGAGAAGCCAGTTTATGACAGAGGTCATTGTGTTGACCCTACAGATGGGGCTTCCCATGGCTCTGTCTGAACCCAGTTTTGGCTTAGGGCCTGTCTTCCTATCAGTGTAGCCTCTGCTATTGCAGTATGTAGCAGGTACCTTCATGAGGCAAACAAAAAGACTTGTTGTCCTGGTTTAGACCCAAAAGGCCTCCCCAAATGACAGATGCCCCCCCCTCCTCTCTCAAAAGAGAGGAGAGGAAGGAATGAGGAGTTTAGAAGAATTCCAAACTACTTTAATAGATAATGAAATAATAGATAAAATTAAAAGGAAAAGATAAAAAGGTATACAATGTATACAAAACTGTATCAACCTCCCAGGATGATGATCACATCCCCAGCAGATGCAGGGAGAGTCCCAGGCTGGGGCCAGTTCATTCAGGAGTTGGATGTCAGATCTGGATTCAGGAGTGCTCAGATTGTAGTCAAAGGATAGGCAGTCTTTCCTAGATGTTGGCCATCGAAGAAAGAGTGAAGAAGAGAAGGGAAGAGGGCTGCCCCTTTGATCCCTTAGCTTTTATACTGAGCATGGGGCAGATGGGATGGAATACTCCTGCCGGTCAATTTTGGGTCACCTGCCCTGTCTGCTCCTCCTTGCAGGTGGGACTTCTCTATGTCTTTCCACTTCCAGCCCCCCCCAGGGGGGGAGATGACAAACTTTCTGACCTTGATCACCATAGTGAATAATAGAGATAAGAGCTTCTTGCATACCATTCCCTGGTATAATCGGGTCTTATCAGTCTGTGAGCAAACAGTTTCTGAACAATGTGCAGTTAATTTCAAAGTTTAGTCAGCTGAAAAGTATAGTTACAAACTAGAAAATTTACCCTGTTTTACCTCAAACCAGGGCACTTGCCCAGCAGATTTATGCAACAGCCAGTATCATTAGTCAGAGCCATGTCAAGACTAACAACAGTGTGTTGTGATGGTGGTTTGAGGCAAAGGCACTGGAATTTACTTGAACTGTGGTAGGCTAGATAGGTGTGCTTTCAAGTGTGTCGTAAGAGTTGCCTCAACAGAGAGGACTTCTGGATTCTGCTTGTGAATTATTTCTGGTGTACCTGGGCAGAGCATGCTCCCTAATCCCTGTAGAAATGTAGGAGATAACAAGTCTTGGTTGGCTACTGTACTGTACTAGAAATGGAGTCAGGCTCAACCTGTGCTGAAGTAGAACTCCTGGGCTGTTTGATAATTTGTTCTTCCAATTAATACTCTTCAAGAGAAAACATGCAGGTCATTATGTCTTTTCAGTCTAAATTTCAAGCCTGTTAATGCAGTAGTTACTGGATTAATTTTAGTGTCCATTGTCTCCAGTACTGTCATGGTGCATTTCTCTACAATCTGCACTAATTTGCCCCATTTCTTCAATTTAACGGCTTGATTATTCCTCTTAAGGACCTTACCACTCAGTGGAAATGGCCACCTGTCATCTGCTGCTATATCTCTGGTACAGACGCTAAGCTGCCAATATAAAATCAATCCTAATGCCTAGAAAGGATACTGCAATTCTTTGTGTCCCCTTAATTGTGACCTCATGCTGCTCAGTTTTATTCACTTTTTGCCTTACTTCGTTGCTTTGCTTTCTTAAGAAAGTCTTCATCAGTGTGTGAGTGCAGCTCAACCCCATGCTGTAAAGAAGAGAACGAATGAATTATTTCTCTTGCATTCTGGGGGAGGGGGAAGTGAAGTATAACAGGGCCTTTAATTTTTTCCTCCAGATATCTGGAAGGTATTCCTGTAGTGTTCAGGGGCACATAAATGTTCTTGTTTAGTAACCTGAGGTTGTACTGCAAGTAACTAAACAAGGTGTAACTGCCGTCAGACACAACCAGTAGAGATAATCTTTGTGTCCTTTGCTAAAAAATACAGTCTCATTTGTATCTCCTCAGCTCAATTCTTGCAACTTCCATCAGGCTCCACTGGCATCCTGGGGTGTAGTCAGTAGGTCGAGAGAGGGTCTCCTCCCCTTCTACTCTACCCTGGTGAGACCGCATTTTGAGTGTTCAGTTCTGGGGGCCTCAGTTCAGGAAGGATGGGGACCTGCTTGAGGGGGTACAGTGCAGAGCCGTGAAGATTAAGGGATTCTCCAATCCCTCATCTCCTTTACGAGTAACAGCTGAGGGAACTGTTTTTTTAGCTTGGAGGAGACTGAGGGTTGACCTCATTAATGTTTATAAATATGTAGAGGCATATGTAGAGGCAGTGTCAGGAGGATGAAGCCAGGTTCTTCTCAGTGACCTCAAATGATAGCACTTGTGGCAGTGGGTGCAAGCTGTAACACAGGAAGTTCCACAGGAATCTGATAAAGAACTTTTTCACAGTAAGTTGTTTGGGCTGCTGACAAGCCAATGTGTTGGGCAGAGCACTTTGCCATTTTGCAGTGGTTGTGATGTATGTAGTTTGCTATCACTTCCAGTGAGTAATACTGCAGCTTTTCAGCCTTGAAATTGGGGAAAAAGCAGGTTTTTGGGGAGGACAGGTGTTTGTTGCCAACCCAAATATAAAAACTCTGTTCCTCTGGTATATGTACCAAAAAAGCAAGTCTTTCAATTAATGATAGCTGTGCACTTGCTGTTACGAACTTATAGTGTCTGTTCTTGAGAGAAAATGAAGCTGTTTAATGTTCTTTTATCTGTACCCTTTTAATTCATGCCTTCTAAACTCCAGCTGTCCTTTTATTATAGCTTTCACAGTCATCAGAAGTGCTTTCATTTCTTTGGGGAATTTTTCTGGTACTGTTTTAGGGTTAAAACAAGCAAAAAATGATCTCATATTGGAAAAAGGCTACATAAGCTGTAATTGTTTGCCGCTCTTTACTTGTCCCAACAGTATTTCTGTTTTCGCATCAACAATGTACCACAGTAGTGCAATTTTTATAGTAGTAAATCCTTGGAATTTTAATAGTCTAACTCCTTCTTTTGTCCTCTAGTGTGCCCTGGTCAAGAACTACTGCTTAGCATATTGTATTGATTATTTCTTCATCTATGAAGCTATGCATTCAGCTCAACATTTAATCACTCCAAGGCTACAAGGACAATGTGTTTAAAAATGTATGTCAACTCTTCAAAAATTAGAAGTTTTAACGCCAGAATTGAGTAAAGTGACAAGAGTTTAACTTTTCCCCTTCAGAATACCTCCTGCATGTGTAAATCTGAGCACTTACTGAAATTAGTATGACTTCTTGAATTCTGATCTTGTTAGCTCCTTCCTAATTCATTTAGTACTTGTATTTCTTATAGTTTCTATTTATAATTGCAGTTGGTAGCTGCTCTGACAACTGTTTCTTCTCCCTCAGAATTCCTCTCTAGTGCTCTCATCCCTTTTGCAACAGAAATTCAAGTATGTCAAAATTATGTCATCATAATGCACCAGCAGAGATAGGCAGGGATTCAAAATAGATCAAATAAATCAGATTAACCCCTAGTGCTGTGTTTTCTTTGCTGAGGAAAGCCAGGTTGTTGTGCCCAGCTCCAGTCCTGTGTTTCACATCTTTTTCATAAAAACAGAACCTTCCCTGGGAGAAAGGGTTTCTTTTTCTAGGCAAGAAACACCTGAAAGAAGGTGCTTAAGAATTGAGCTCAAGCAGCTCAGATGAGACTGCCTTTTAAAAAAAGAGCTGTTAAAAGTCTTTGGATCCAACCCCTGACTCTTGTTAACCAGAAACTGAGGAGCAGCTGTCAAATGTTCATCAGTGCTGGGGGATCAAACATCAGGTATGGTACAGGAATGTGCTGACCTTCCACTTCTTTCAAAGTTTCCTGCCTGTCTGAACTTACTGATCTCAGGTGCTAAAAAATCATGATGGAAAGGAGCTCAGAAAAGGAGGTTTTAGACATCCATCAGAGTAAACAACTTAAAAAATGGACACTTTGTAGAAATCATCTCAAAAAAACCCCCAAACAATTAACCATCAAATATGCAGCATAAAATATATCCAGCATATGCAGGAGTCTCTAGTCTCTATCTCCAACAATTTCAAGAATAGAAATTCTAAGTAGGATACTGGATTTTTGATTTAAATTTTTTTCAGGAAGCTTCCATTCTACTGTGGTGTCCTTCTTGATGCCTGTGGAGCTCGCTCCTGTGCTGGTAGGACTCTAGGTGTCTCAAGCTAGATAAAATGGAAATGAGTTGGGTTTAGAGTTGTTGGTGTTTACTCTCTCTGATTAAGTGCAGGCTACTCATTCCATTAACTACAAAGCAACATTCCTTTAAACTGAGTTATTAGTAGGGTGCTTTCATGCATCACTGATGTGCTGCAGTATGTAGGGACCTTGGCAGAAAAAAACATTGTTAGGTTGGTGATAGAAGAACAGCTCGTTTTTCAGTAAATAGTAGAGTACAGAGAAGCAAACTGGTTTTTAAAATATGCTTAGGTTGCAAGTGTGTTGCTGTGGAGCCTGGCTAATACCCTGACCAATTATTCTTCTGAATTTTTTCCTTTTGGCATGGGAAAAGACCATCTGCAAATCATGTCTTTGAGTTGTCCTGAAAGACCTACATGGGACTCCCTTCCTCAGCTAATGCTGGGAATCAGAAAGGTTCCCAGGGAAGGAACAGGGCAGTATGGAAGGGCAGACGGTCCCATTTGTTATGTCAGACAAACAGAGCAGAGGCAAGTGCTTGTAGATATTTCTTTGAGAGTGCACAGAAGATGTGAAGTCACATAACAAATGAGAACTCTTAAAAGGAGTATCACAAAGTATTTTTTACCTTGTCTTGGGCATTAAATAGTAAGTTAGAATTCTCTACCTTCCTGGTGCATACTCAGCTTGTTGCAGCCTGAGGTTTCTGTCACATCCATCCCATTCTGACCTAAATTTCTCTCATTGTCTACCATTTTGTTGCCCACCTTCTGCTTTGCAGACCTTGGAGAAATGCTTTCCAAGGAGGGTATGAGACAACACATTGCATTAACCCAGTAACATGACAGAAATGGGCTGTTAATTCCTGTTTTTTGTACTCTCCCTGCTCAGATCATGACAGTGTTGCTTCAGGGAAGAGAAAGGCTCTACTGAGCACAACCTGCCTGCTTGTTCCTGTTGGGAATAATGTATAACATAGAGCATCACATACTTATGTAGATGCTTCCTAAAGTGTTGTCAGCAAGTCGTACAGCTCGAAGCCCAGACATGGGTAGTTCTTCCTCTTTGTACTCATCTCAGACTGACACGTTACCAGTGCTTAGTCAACAGCAGTGACAGAAAGCAAGGAGTAGCACTCCCTCTTGTCTTTATGGAGCTCTTAGCAGTCAACGTACATAAAGCTTCATGTGCTAGACGGTCTGTGGCCTGTAGGAAAAGAAATGTGAACTCTCCTGCATCTAATATTGGGTTACACTGTCAAAGAAGATTGTAGTGATTCTCTCTGAAGGATGGAAAGGAAAAGTCTTCATTTCTGTCCCTATGCCCTTCACAGCTTTGAGAGCAGAGCTTCTCAGGACAGTAGTTTCCTATACAAGATGCTACTGGTATCTAATGGAATATCAGTAGTTTGCCTTCTTATCCTCTAATTTCTAGTTTAAAACAATGGTGTTGGTCATTTTAGCACCTGATGTGTCAAATCATCTGGGAGGAGATTACAGGAAGCTGGCAGTGACTTGGAAAAAAGAAGCTAATCTGCAGGGAGTCTCTTGGCCAATTGAGTGGCTTTCTAACACTTTTCCCTACCAGCTGGACTCTCCTTTTGGCAGGAAAGGCCTTGTCTATGCTGAACATATCAGAGGCAGCAGCAGCATATTGTTCTCTTTAATTTCTGATGATTAATGCATTTTACTGTTTAAGGTGATCCCAAATGATCAGTACTGGAACCAGTGCTATTTAACATCTTTGTAGGAGATATGGACATCTGCAAGTCTGCAGATGACACCAAGCTGTGTGGTGGAGTTGATACACCTGAAGGAAGGGATGCCATCCAGAGGGACGTTGACAGGCTTGAGAGGTGGGCCCATGCCAACCTCATGAAGTTCAACAGGGCCAAGCTCAAGGTCCTGCACCTGGGTCGGAGCAATCTCAAGCACAGATACAGGCTGGGTGGAGAGTGGCTTGAGTGCAGCTCTGAAGAGAAAGACTTGGGCGTCTCAGTTGATGACAAACTCAATATAAGCTGCCAGTGCACACAGTCAAGAAGGCCAACCAAATCCTGGGTTGCATCAAGAGGAGTGTGACCAGCAGATCAAGGGAGGTGATTTTGCCCCTCTACTCGGCTCTGGTGAGACCCCACCTGGAGTTTTGTGTCCACTTCTGGAGCCCTCAACACAGGAAGGACATTGAGCTTTTGGAGCGGGTCCAGAGGAGGGCCACAAAGATGGTCAAAGGGCTGGAGCAACTGCCCTATGAAGACAGGTTGAAGGAGTTGGGGTTGTTCAGCCTGAAGAATAGAAGGATCAGGAGGCACCTCATGGTAACTTATCAATACCTGANATCAGGAGGCACCTCATGGTAACTTATCAATACCTGAGGGGGTCCTACAGGAAGGCAGGGGTAGGACTTTTTAATAAGATATCTGATGGGAGGACCAGAAACAATGGATATAAATTGGAAGGGGGTAGATTCAGTCTTGACATAAGAAAGAAATTCTTTTCAGTGAGGGTAGCGAAACACTGGAACGGGTTGCCCAGAGCGGTTGTGGATGCCCCCTTTCTGAAGGGATTCAAGACCAGGCTGGACATGGCACTGAGCAGCCTGATCTAGTGGGAGGTGTTCCTGCCTATGGCAGGGGTTTGGAACTCGATGATCTTTAAGATCCCTTCCAACCCGAACTATTCTATGATTCTATGAATGCTGAGAAGCCTTGCTCATGTTTCTCTGGCTTTTTCTCTCTTCTATCAGCTTGCAGACCTTCACTAATAGGAGTCATACATAATGAAGTATCTAAAAATACCTTTGAAAAAATTAAAATTGATGTGAACTATAAGATGGCCTGTGAGGGCCTACAGCAGAGGGGCTGTCAGAATTTGGGTTTATTTCAAAAGTTTAAATAGGGCTAAGGTATTTATTGAAAGGGAAAATATCCCTCTATATCATTAGAGATGCTTGATGTTTTATGCTACAGAAAACTACTCAAGGGACAAATACAGAGTTCCTGTGTTGTAAATAGCCTAGCTTGAAGTTTGCCTAGCCTGAGAATTTTCTTATGCACATAGTTCTATTGTAAGCTCATTGAGGCCAGTGACTGACAATTCATAATTAACTGCTGATTTGAAGAGTCTTGGTTTCTCAGGGTTCCAACATGGGGCAATCTGAGATGACCTTTATTTAAAAAAAAGATTCTTCACAGTTTTTCTCACACAGAGCACTATGGATTTTAGGCTCCTGACCTCATTCTTTGAAGTTGTCTGGATATTGTCAAATTGGGTGAATTGTTTGCGCCTAATAAGACAGTGTCCATGACTGGTGCCAGCTGTAGCAAAAAATAAAAATAATAAACCCTCAGGTGTTATGGTTACTTTAACTGCCTTTTTCTGACAGGATAGCATTAACATCTGATTTGCATAACAGGCAGCATTATAAAAATCCTGTCTGTTACCCTGACAACTCCATTTAAAATGAAGCATGTACCACTCTGTATTTGTTAAACTCTGCTGCTTCCCTAAGGCAGAGGCAGCACTTTCTGCTGTTTGGAGCAGGGAGTAGCATTTTGATGTATTTTTTGCATGCCTTGTTTCAGGGCCTGTGTGATTCTTTGCTGCAGAGCGTGGCCTTCCCAGCATGTGGAGCAGAGCAAGGTCCTCTGCAGCAGGCTGAGAAAGGAAGGAAATCAATGAACCAAGCAGAGGCAGTCACTGGTGACTAACTAAGGATAAAGAGAAGGGCTCGGATATGCAATGTTCACTGTCAGCAAAATGAGCTTGAAATCCTCAAGCCAAACAGTGCATTTCTTAGCTTGGTGTGAGGCCTGGAGCAAGACAGAGTTGTTATTGGATCCCAGGATACTGTGGCCTGAGTGAAGGTCAGCTTCAAGCAATGTTTGCTGACTAGGGCAATAGATGAGATGCTGTGTGTGATGTTTTTAATGGACTTGAATGAAATAAGAAACATTGGAGCCTGAGTGTTGTTAAAGGGTTTAGTGTATGAAGCCATTAACTCGTGGTTTTGTAGCCCTGCTGCTTTTGCCTGCCTGGGAGATGGCAGAAAACCTCGAGGGGGCTCTTTATGACCCATGTAGAAGGGAAAAAGAAATCTGAGTGCCTGACTACAAGGTTTCCAGCCGAGTGGGCAGCCTGATTCAAATGCCCTATTTATACAGTACAGCTGCTCTGGGAAGGAAGGAGCACATGTAAGGCTTCTTGGATGCTTACTCTTTTTAGTTGCATGCATTGCACTCTTTTTTTAATGCTGGCTACTCTATATATGTAATGCTGCCATCTTTTCAGATGTTGATAGTCTACACTGGGCCAGGGCTTGATACAGGTTAGTAGAAAGGCCAGATAAAATATTCCTGACCGGGTGCAGAGAAAGCCCTGCACTGATCCTGCTGTGCTTGTCCTAAGAAGGTGCTCCCCTCTGCTTACCCCCCCTTCAGGCTGTAGAAATCTGTACTTGCCTTCCCATAAGGAAAAACAGTATGACCTGCCTCCAAACTTCCTCTTCTGCCCCAGGGCTGTGTTCAGCTGTAGCAACAATGCTGTTGGATGGCACAAAGAAGGTACACAGGTCCTTGGCTGAAGCTGAGGGCTGGTGCTCACTTTTGAAAGGCTGTAAGAAATTCTGTGGATCTCCCAGGCTATTGCTTCTGTGAAGTACTCGAGTTTTTGTTCTGAGGTATTTGCCTGTTTGTCAGCCACAATGCAAGCAATCTTGGCTGCTGCGGTGAATTGACTTCAATAAGGGATCATGTCAGCTCAGCAAACTGGGATTTAAGCTTCCTGTTCTGCTGGCAGCTTCCTTTCTGGCTTTGAGAAAGTAGTCACTTCTGTATATCAGCCCTCCTTGCAGTAATGGTCCAGGGCTGGTTGTGTCATGGATGTATTGACAAGATAAATGAAGCTGAGGCAGCAAAGCATCATGATGACATGATCCTCTTGACTGTCTCAAACATAATAAATAGGATGTGTAACTCACCAGTGTTGTGCCTTGATGTTAAGTAGTTTTTCTAGCTTACCTCAAAACTGTATTGATATTCAAAACCAGATGCCAAACAACCCTGAAGACCAGAGTATAGAAGCAAGAAAGATTATTTTTAATAGTGGGAAGTGCTGTACTTAAAAGGCTAATGCTTCTCATGGTATGCATCTTGCATTTTGCTTAACAGAAGTACATGTCTCTCAAGTTTCAGAGCTGAAGGGGAATAGCGAGTTGGTGACCTAGTAATTTCCATGTTACTATTTTTAAAGTTCTGCCTGCATTGTTTGTAGTGTTTTACCCAGCAGTGCCTCCTGATGCCAGGTTACTTGAGGCAAAGTTGGTGTTTCCACTTAAGTCTGTATTAATTTTGTTTTATATTTTTTGATCCCCTCCCTCATCTTCCTTTTTCATTATAATCCTATGTTCTTTTGTGTAAAAACACCAGTAAGATTATTAGCTGCTAGAGACTTGAACATGACAAAGGTTTTTATTGTCTGATTCTAATACTCTGTACCTGCCTTTGTGACTTTAGTTGTGGGTACGTGGAGTGGTCCAGAAGAGGGCCATGAGGATGATCGGGGGGCTGTAGCACCTCTCCTGTGCGGGCAGGCTGAGAGAGTTTTGGACTGTTCAACCTGGGGAAGAGAAGGCTCTGGGGAGACCTCATAGCAACCTACTGGTACCTGAAAGAAAGGTGGGAAGAGACTGTTAGCAAAGGCATGTAACATAACAATAGGACAAGGGGCAATAGTTTTTAACTAGAGCAGGGCAGCTTTAGATTAGACTTTAGGAAAAAGTTCTTCACTATGAGGATGGTGAAGCACTGGGACAGTTTGCCCAGAGAAGTGGTGGAGGCCACATCCCTGGAGATATTCAAAGTCAGGCTTGATGAGGCTCTGATCTAGTGCAGTATGTCCCTGCTCACTAC
This sequence comes from Turnix velox, assembly GCA_013400935.1. NCBI lineage: Eukaryota > Metazoa > Chordata > Aves > Charadriiformes > Turnicidae > Turnix > Turnix velox. The sequence continues at coordinate 288,753 of VZTY01017277.1, forward strand.
AGGGGTGTTGGACTAGATGATCCTTGAAGGTACCTTTCAACTCTAAATCTATTTATTCTTTTATTTCTTATAGGTTTTGCCCGATGTCTTGATGATTCCTGATCAGCTTGTTTGTGCAGACACCACCCAACATGTACAGGCAAACTGACAGGACATATAAGTAGAGGTAGAAAGCTCCCTTTTTCATGCCTGCCTTGATCCCTGAGGGATTGCAGAGAGAGTGTAAGACCCTGTAGATGCTATGGGGCCTGGTGCAGCCTCTGCAATGCTGCTGGGGCTGCCTGTGGAATCTGGCTCCCCTGCAAGGTACCCATAGACAACTGTGAGGGTGTCTGTGGAAGGAGGGCTGCTGAAGGAGCAAACAAGACCCTTAGTTGGCAATGAAAGCTGAACATGTATGAGAATTGCCTTGAAAGAAAATTTGTGCAGGAGTGGGGAAGATCAATCTTCAGCTAATTCTGTGTGATTTCTTGTCCCTTCAATGCACAGGGAAATTGACCACCTGTCTGATACCAGTCAGGTGAAGCAGTGCTTACCCAGAGATGGCATGACTGCCTGTCTGCTGCTGTGTTCCTGGAGTGACAAGCAGCTTTCACAGGTGTGTAGAGCAAAGAAGGACTGGAGAGAGCTGAAGAGGGAAAATGGCAGCTTATTTTCAGAGTTGCAGGTGCAGGTCTGACTGACCCCCATGGGGGACAGAAGATGGGGGTGGGGAGAGGTGTCAAACTGTTTCACCATGCTCTCAGAAGTCCCTTGCTCTAGTCTACGTGGCTGTGCACAGAGAAGTAATATAAAAGTAATAACAATGCACTATTTCAGGATTCATTTTTATTCCAGGTGAGTTAAATTTTTAATGTGTGGTACAGCAACAACTGAACCCACTTTTTGATGGTACCTCATTTTAAAATATTTAGTACTTAAAATGAAGCAAATAAACACAAGTAGCTGAAGGAATGAGGATGCACTTTAAACAGCTGAGAACAAATTAGGCGACATTTCAGAAGCCAAGTGTGCAAATGCCTCTTGCCTTGTACTGAGTGATCTGCACAGTGACAGGAGACCATCTGGCCAGTCTGGATTTCAGTGTGGGGCCAGTGGAGCAGTTCAATGGATGGTGCTGTTACAACAATGATCCCATGGACTCAGCTGCTCAGCAGATCCTTGATTCATCTTTTTGGTGATCCACCGATGAACTCAGCACTTTCTAGAAATGCATCTGCTGTGGGCAAATCTCACTGTGGTATGTCCTTGTAGATCTGAGCTGGAGCTCTTTGCTCTGCCAGCTTCCTTCTGTTTTCCCCTCTGTGTGGGTTGATGTTGCCAAAGTGAGTGAATAGCAATCACACTTCCCCCAGGCAAAGAAAATAGAAAACATTTCTCAGCAGCTTTCTTGATTCCTTATTCTAAAGCAATGTTTATCTTATCAATATGCATGGTGCTCTGTATGTTTTTGGGTTATCTCACAAGCCAGTGGGAGACAAAGTGGGTTCAGGAAAGCACTCTTCTTGTTAGGAAATGCAGAGCAACTGAAAAACTTGCCCAAAAAGACTAGAACTTAGCCTCCATGTTTGCTAGCTTAATTATTCTCCCCGGCTGCTTCTGCAAGATCTCAGCATGATGTGCCCCCCACTGTCACTGGTTGCATCCAGAAACAGTAAGGGTGTGGTGACTTAAGGCAGCTGTGTGGGAGGAGTGAATATGACCTACTGACCTAAATCCTTCAGGAAAAACTGGTGACTTGCAAAAGGCAAAACACTAATCTTGGGTCATTGTTGGGGTGTTTCTTTGTTTATTTTTGGGGGTTTTTGTTTTGGTTTGGGTTTTTTTGGGGTTTTTTTCCTCACAAAACAAACCAAATCGCAGCCCCTATTATCTCAGGCCTGGTTACAGGAGCAGCTCTCCTTAAAGTATCTCCCATCTGTCTACTGAAGTTGAGGGGCTGGAATAGCTCTTCCAGAGCCCCAAAAGGCTTGGGAGGGTCTGTGGGTGGACTGAGGATGTGTGCACATGGGTCTGGACTGCCCAAGTGCAGGTTGTCTGTGACAGCTGCTGGACATGGTTGCAAGGGGTGAGGTTAGTGCAGACAAGAGGAATGTGTCTGAGGGAAATGCTGAACTCAAGCTTTGTCTCTCCTCATGGCAGGAGGGAAGATAATGTGCAGCATTGAATTGGACTGGAATAAAATGGATATGCTGGATGAGAGCTTGTTTCAGGCCAGAAGAGTGATGTCTGAGAAGAATATAGGAACAGACTGTATGTGAAAGAGGTGCTGGGGAGCAGCATGTGTGCAAGGTAGAAAAGGGGAAATAAAGGGAAAGGGAGCTTGGGATGCAGAGAGCAGCTTGAGGTTGTTGCAACAGAAAGACGCGAC